>CAUYRH010019813.1:0-33410 GCA_963574655.1 Perodicticus potto | reverse complement strand
TCATAATTGCTAAGTCATGGAAGAAGCCCAAGTGCCCATCAACCCATGAATGGATTAATCAATTGTATACCATGGAATATTATGCAGCCTTAAAGAAAGATGGAGACTTTACCTCTTTCATGTTTACATGGATGGAGCTGGAACATATTCTTCTTAGCAAAGTATCTCAAGAAGGGAAGAAAAAGTATCCAATGTACTCAGCCCTACTATGAAGCTGATTTACAGCTTTCACATGAAGGCTATAACCCAACTATAGCACAAGAATATGGGGAAAGGGGTAAGGGAGGGGAGGGGAGGGGAGGGGGAAGGTTGGGGAGGAGGGAGGGTAATTGGTGGAGCTGCTCCTACAGTGCATCTTAGAAGGGTACAGGTGAAACTTACTAAGTGCAGAATACAAATGTCTTCATACAATAACTAAGAAAATGCCAGGAAGGCTATGTTAATCAGTTTGATGAACATAGTTCAGATTGTATATGAAACCAGCACAATGTACCCCTTGATTACACTAATGTACACAGCTATGATTTAATAATAAAAACAATGGGAAAAAAAATAATGCCATAAAAAAAAGTAAAATAAAATCTATGTACATATGCTTTATACAATAATGAGTAAATAAAAAAATTATCTAGGTTAATCTCTATTTCTTTGTTCTTACTGATAAACTGATGAAAATCTAAATAATAGCAGCGAGAAAGTCACAGAGATTATATAAGTCAATTTGTTAAGTATCAGGAAGTATACGGTCACCTACTCATCTTTCCTTCCTTACAATGGAGTGTATCAACCTTTAACACCTCATAATCATCTTTTGACATTAAGAAAAATACATCTTGTTTTCTTCAGATATTTTCAGTGCTGTGTTAAAAGTCAAATTTCCAAATACTGTTCAAAGACCCTATAGGCCATGGTTTTGTACTGGGGACATGGAACTGGGGTCACCATCCCCAAGGAGCTCACAGCCCCAGAAGGAAGGTAAGCAGACATTTAAACAGGTAATAATGATATCAAAAGGTGTTACAACAGAGGGGTCAAGAAAGTGCTATGGCAGCAGAGGAGAATTTTGCCTCTGAAAGCCCGAAATTTAGGAGGCAAAGAAAGGAAGGGAAGGGTGTCTGGCAGGAGAACCACATGAACAAGGCATGGAGACCTGAGCACGCGCCATGTGCGGGGAGGTCTGAGGGGCCCAGACATCCAGGGCGAGGTCACCAAAAGGGAAACGTGGCTAGAGAGGAAGGGGCGCTTGGATCATGAGATGAATTCCAATTTCATTCCATAGGCAGGAGGTAAATGACAGGTACTAGGGACGTAAGAGTCCAAATTTCATCTTTCTTTTTTTTTGAGATGGAGTTTTGCTCTCTTGCCAGGAATAGAGTGCAAGGTGCTGGAACACAGCTCACTGCAACTTCAAACTCCTGGGTTCATTTGACATTCTCGCCTTGGCCTCCCAGAGTGCTAGGATTACAGGAGCGAAGCACAGAGCCCAGCCTCCAGATTATTATTATTATTATTTTTTGTGACAGGGTCTCATTCTGTTGCCCAGGCTAGACTGCAGTGGTGTCATCACAGCTCACTTCAGTCTCAAACTCCTGACCTCAACCGATCTTCCCATCTCAGCCTTCTGAGTAGATGAGACTTTAGGCAGGAGCCACCACACTTGGCCACATCTGGTTATTTAAGTAGCTAGTTTTGGGTTAGGGTTGCTGGCAGATCTAGGAAAAGACACCTGGCCAGCTTGGGCAGGGCTTAAGGCAGTGGTACCAGAGGGGAAGAGAGATAAGTTTGTGAACTCATTTATGATCCCATTTGGGATCAGCACGGTAAACTGACAACAGCTGGAGAGTAAGTAGAATGAGGACGTGAGCAAGATCGTCTCATCAAGAGCAGTGGCTTCCAGCCATTAAGCACCGAGAAATTGGTATGTTGTTTATCATAAGCACAGACCGAAAGCAGAAGGAACAAATTTAGGAAAGAAATGCATTTACATTAATTTGAGTTATCATTATCAGGAGTATATACAAAGAGAAATGGCCGGGGGAAATTTAAAACAGAGGTCTGGGCCATGGAGCCATCAAGGTAAATAGGGCCCCACAATTCAAGAACAGCCCAGCTGCCCCAGTGAGAAGTGCTGTGGGGCCGTCAGAGAAGAGTAACTTTCATGGCACAAACCCAGAAGGAGTCACAGGTCTGCAAGCTGGGTACCTGGGAATTTCTGAAAGCATGTTCATAACTCAAAGAGAGCATTCAAAAGGCCCACAAACACTGAAAATTAAAAAAAAATAGTTTGAAATAGAGAATACTTTATTAATTTGGATATTGCACACTAAATTGAAATATTAAAAAAAATACCCAAATAATTTATTAGAGCCAGGTGGTCAGATTTCTTTATTTGGCTTCTAGCAGGTAAAATATTATTTGAAAGATATATTAATTCTTCAGTAAATTTTAAAGTCTTATGTTTTACAATCTATTGGAAGAGATTATACCTGTTTTCAAAAGTCATTAAGAAGAACAGGAAAACTTCATCCAAACACAGAGAAGTGGAAAAAGATAAGAAAGTGAACACATCATATATACACAAGACAGAATATTACAATGTTGTAATATATATTACCTATGAGATTAAATAATTAAGTTCACAAGCTCATCCTAGCAAAAGTGCTACTGACCTCTTTGCTGAATATCATCACGGTCACCAGATGGCCAAGAAGAGTATTTTGAAGGTGACCACAGCAACACTGAGCAATCAGATATGTAACACTTTTTCTAGGATGAGTTTGCGAGCTTACTTGTCAGACTTCGTATGGTGACAGCTCTGAGGGCCATTACAGAAAGAGTTCCAAATGTGCTTTGAAGGGTGGACGAGGAGCTGGCGTCAGTACGTAGCTTCTAATGGCCTTCAAGGTGACCTGACTATAGTGACATCCAGCAAGAAGGTATGTGTCACTTGTTCTAGGATGAGTTTGTGAACTTAATTGTCTGATCTCATATGTAAATACTTTTTACACGAGTTTTGTAGTTTAAAAACTAATTTCTAAGAGTTTAATTTTTCTTTCCAGCTGAGATATTCTCTTCTTAATAAAACACTATTATTGTAATTTTATTTCCATCTCAATATTAATATACCACTTGCAAAAATTTAGAGTTAAAATAAAGCTTTGCCTACCTTAAGTTGTCCAATTTCTTTAAATTTATAAACTTCATATTCCCAGAGTGCTGCATTTTTCCCAAGAATTTTCTGGCATTTGCTGGCAGTACGAATATCCCAGGGAGAAAGAAAGTACAAATAAAAAAAAAAAACAAAAACAGAAATTGAATAAGTGGACATTTCCCCCAGTTGTTTAGATAAATTTTCCCAGAGTTTTGACAAATTTCTAACTCAAGGGTCAATGAAAATATAGGGATTAGTGTTACTCACTTCATTATATATATAATGAAGTTATGAGTTGACAGAACTTATAAAAACTAGTACAAAATATTTTCAAATGAAACCCAATCTTTTTCAGAAGACTATGATGATTAGGGGGTTTTCTATTTGCCTGTTTTGAGCTTCCCATTTACCCAGATAAGCATTGCTGGTTGAGGACCTTTCTTGCTTTGAAGAAAATTCACCATCTCGAAAAGTGCCAGAAGTGGACTACAAATTTCAGAAAATTAGAATCCTATCATGTCATAGTATATAAGCTGGAGGACTGTTTATGTATGAATAAAACCTTACTTTACACAAGGAAACACACTTTCTTACACCGTCTCAGGGACTCAAAGCAGCCCTGAAGGCAACCTTTGGGATACCATGCACACAGTCCCTTCCTAGCACTGCACATGCTCCAGAGGCAGCACCAACATAGGACAGGCCCACATGACCACGGCAGGACATCTATGGTTTCTGCCCACTACAGACCCCTGCAACCCAGGGGCCTCTAGTCTGATCACTTCCTTTTAACTGCTAATCTCTTGCTGGGAAATAATTCTCTTTGAATTGTCAACAGAGACAATTTGTTCTGGACCACCTTTCAAGGATGCTTGCAAAGCAAATAGCCTGAGAAATTGGAGGACACAGAGGTATTTCCCTCCAGAGTGAAGGGCAGGTTTGCTTACTGTCCAATACAATGAAAGTAGTATTGTTTACTGGGGCAAATGGCAGGCAGGCTTACTGCTTACTAGAAGAAACTCAGATACCCTAAATTCAAGATTCCTCTCCTGAAACACAACCCTATGTATGAGCAGGGTCACTGGCCCACTCTAAGTTGCACTGTGGGAATCAGGGTTTGGGGACCTGGGAAAATGCTGATACTCTGGCTTCTACTGTTGCTGAGATAGTCTGATTGCTCTGATCCAGGAGTCCCATGTCTTTTTCCAGTACCAAGGAAACTGTAGCAGACTAATCTGTTAGCTTATAAATCTCAGAACCTCTATGGTTCTCAATATCTATCTAGTCAAATAATGAAAAAAACCAATTCTCCTTCGATGAGAATATATCTTTGGGGGAATGATATATATTAATCCATTCTGTAATTGAAGCCATTAATATTCAAAATTTGTCTCTGTTAGAAGGATGCAAAAAAATAACCTGCCAGCTGCAAAGAATGGCTTTTTTTTTTTGCAATTTTTGGCTGGGGCTGGATTTGAACCTGCCACCTCCGGCATATGGGGCCAGCACCCTCCTCCTTTGAGCCACAGGCTCTGTCCAAGAATGGCTTGTTTCTATTGTTAACTTTGGTCAGTTCTATTTACGCAACTAATAGTCGTGAAAATGTCATCATTACCGTGCTGCTATATCATAGTCTCCTCTCTCCATCAGGTGGTTTATATATGCCAGGCCAATATCCTAGGGAAAATTAAATGAAGAAATCTCATAATTTGATTGGAACAACCAAAAAATTACATGTTAGTTTTTAAGGAGGCCATAGTACTAGTATTCTATTAGCACTACTGACTACAACCTTTACATGTTACAGTTTGTTTTATGTAATTCTGTTGCTTCTCGAGAAAAATATGCACATATTTTTAAACGTACAATAGAACCTCTATACTTGACCACCTCCTTAATTGACCTAATTTTCACAGACAGGACATGTACCACACATATGTATCACTACTGTAGGCCTAGTTCCTTATGTTGACCAACTCCATATGTTGACCAGTTTGTTACATGGGTAGTCAACTTAGAAAGGTTCTACTGTATTTGTATTTTTGTATTAGAAAGTCATGGTTTTTAAAGAATAATGTTACTATTTTAAAGGTACCTAACAGGCCCTTCTCTTAATAGATTCTCTACAAAGGAAATCTTCGATAATAGAAACACAATCCAATAATCCCATGTTGTCACTGGATATAAAATTATCTCTTGTGCCTATACCTGTAAAACGTGAGCTACCTGCTTCCTCTACCCCAAGTATGAAGAAATGTTTTAAGAAAAAATGAAATAAAAGATTATAATATTAAAAAGAAATATGAAAAACCAAAGCTAATATTAGAGTAAAATGAGCTCAGAAAAACATGTGATTCAATCCTTAAATTTATAGATGAAGTAACTGAGCTGGAAGCAGGGAAGGAACTGGTGTCAGCATCCCTGTTTATTCACTCACTCCACTCACTTTACTTATTCTGAAAGGATCTGGGTGGATAGCACCCCAGAGGTATGGGAGCAGACGCCAGCTTCATCACCCCAGGACTCTTCTGAAATATTATTTCCACCTGAAACCATGTTCACAGGAAGCTTAACCTCAGCCTGTGTAACAAAACTAGGATTTTAACTTCTATTTATGTACAGAAAGGTGTATGTGAAATTTCTTCCTATGTGGCAGAAATGGCAGGAGCTCATTTCTCCTCTGGATGGCTGTTATGAGATTACACGTGCTAGGAGAAAAAATTCTATGCATAATTAATGTACAGACATGCCCATTTCTGGAGTGAAGGGAAATGCCCACGGTTTTTAGTTATTAAATTTTTATTTTAACGGTCATCATGTCAGAAATCATACTTAAAAATCTACAGAACCTTGAGTGAAGAAAGGGCATCTGACTTGCTTTTTTCTCCCAGGCCAGATCACACACCACAGTATCTATGGAGGGTCCTTCTGTCCAGGTGCAGGAAAGAGCATGTCTCCCACTCAGAGTCAATCCCCCGACCTCTCTCCTCACACCTGTGCCTCTTCATTGCAGAGCTTATCCTGAAGGCCTCCACTTTCTCTGGACACCTTTTACATCAACCCTCTTTTGTCTCTTTCCCTCGGAACAAGCTTGTTTAAGTGCCTGTCTCACACAAAATACCCAACAACAACCATCATCCCATCAGGCCACAGCCCCTGGCTACGGTGCTCACTCCTCTCCACTTCACAGCTACCCTGAGAGTCCATATTCCACCCTGCTTTATAGTCTCTTATCCACTTTTCACTCCCCGTGACATGTTAAAAGTAAATCATACATAGACAATTACTTAGCTACTTTCGTATTACCGAGTCCAGCCTCCAACTGACCAGCAGGCTTATCTTGCTTTTCCTGTCTGCTCTCCTCACTACTCAAGCACTTAACTCTCTTTACACACACCAGAATGCTCTTCTCTCTTGGCTACCATGAAATGACCTTCCTCTGGCCATTCCTAATCTGTTTTATAAACAGAGGGTGCTCCCAAAACGTATACATATTTTAAGAAAGGAAAAAAACTATACTGACATCTGCAATTATAAGTGATAACAAGATAAGAAATGTTATTGGTATATATTGAGTCATTATGAAAATCCTGAGACACACAATAATCAAGAAATGTAAACTGTCCAAGGACAGAAACAAATGAAACCCTCCCAGCAACACACAAGCTGAGCAGGTTGAAACCTGCGTGGGTGAATCAGAAAGGACGACGAAGACTGTTTCTTAGAAGTGAAATAATGGACCGTAACACAGCCCGTCTCTTCCTCTGAATGACAGTGCTCCTGATGCTTCCATTCACGGTCTTCCGTCTGCTGACATGACAGACCTGCTGTGTGTGGGCTCACACACTTGACCGACACTTGTTTCCTAATAATTTTCCCACGTCTGTTTTTATGTCCAAATATCTTTCTCTGTGAATAGCAGCACAATCCACCCACAGGCTCACACCCAAAGCCTGGAGATCAGCCTAGATTTGTGGCTCTCATTCTTTTGTCCACACAGAGTCAGTCATCATAGTCCAAAGACTCGAGTTCACTGCATCTTCCATCTACCTTCACCTCTGCACTCCTACCAACGCTGTGTTGGTCTCACCACTTCCCACCTAGATTACCAAGAAGCACCTAAATGACCTCTGACTGGCCCCCTTTCCATCAGAGAATCATTCTAACAGGGAAATCTGATGGGGCACTGAAAGCTCAAATTGCTTTCTAGAGGTGTCAAGATAGAACGAAGCTCTTAATTACAGATGGTCCCACCAGATCTGACTCTTGCTAGTGAACCCTCCAGTGTGCACCTAAACAAACAGGCCAGGCCATTTTGCTTCTTTGCATCTTCACATATACTAATCTAAGGGCTGGAATGCCTTCTCTTCCTTATTCTTCACAGTTTTGACTGAAATAATAAGAAGAAGAATTAAGGCTTTCGGTGGAGTTTTACTGAGCAGTTTAAGATGGAAAAAGCATAGGTATTAGGAATCTGTCCTGACACCCAAATAGCCACTTGAGTTTCCCATTTTCATCTATACACAGAGTCCTGGGCCAGATGACCTTCGAGGACCTTGCGCGTACGTGGATGAAGGAAATGACTCCTCCTCTGCTTTCCACCTGCACATTCACTGTCACAGGAAGCAGAAAAAGGAGTTCCCACCCACTGTATTTTCTCAGAGTCCAAAATGTAATAAAAATGTATTGGGTGTCCTAGCTTAGTCTCCGTAACAGAATCAACCGAGTGTGTCATTATGGAGACACTGAAATAACGCAGTCTTATAAAACCACTTGTTTCATGAATTTTTGTGATAATGTGATTTTACCTATGATTTCAGAAACTTCCACATAACTGGAAAGCTTTGTATTGAAAATGTTTTTCATAAACATGGTTTCCAAATTACCTAAAATTACTTCCTCCTCGTAGGTGCTTAAGTCTCCTGTTTATAAGCAGAAACTGATTTGATGAGATATTCTGACTTCCCAGTTTAGGGAATTACTATGAAATGAATTCCCAAAAGATAGGACAAATCTGTTCTTTCTACTTTCAGTCTCATTATAAGTTAACAAAGAAGAAAGTCATGTTTCAAAAAATAAAATTGCACACTTACCAGAATCTTATGTCTTTTAATGTTCCTCTGACTAATTGCAGCTGCCATCAAAGCTTCCTATATTTATGTAAGTATGATCAATGGAGCCAAAAAAGGGACAGAACATGGGAGATGGGGGGAGAGATACATATTAAGGTTACAAACACTATATTTTGTTTTAGCATTCTGGACTACACAAATAAACCCCATTTTCCCATGGCTAACGCCTGAAGCACTGGAATTTTTAATGCTATGGTTGAATGAACTGCACTGAATTCAAACTCAAACAAAAGCAGTCAACCAAAATGAAGACTTCTTTTATTTCCATTTGAATTCTTTTCCACATTAGGATATTGGAATCACATTTCAGACACAAATCAAAACACAACAAAATCTCCTACTCTCCATACCAAAAAAAGGCATTTAAAGCAGTTCTAAATCTTCATGAAATATACTGAGACAAAGGGGTGCTTTTCTCTTACTATAGTGCACACATTTATGTATACCTACAATTAAGTGGGATTTTTAAAACATAAAATTATTTAAGAAACCACAGGATCTAAAGTAACATGGTCATAACTGGGTTATGAACTAAATATCAATACCTGGACTCAAACAGTTTATAAACTAAAATAATTAAAACTTTCCCCGAATCCTCCCAGGCAGTTGTAAACTGAGTGTGACGAACAGGCAGACTGCGTGTTGCTGCTGTTTTTAGCTGGTCATCTAAAGAGTTTACCAACAAAATAATGCCTTTGCACCTAATGAAGTTGAAAAAGTTCTTGAAGAAAATTTTGATTGAATCCAAATTCTTTTAATAAAGGGATTTGTTTGTGAAGCTTGGATTTGGTTGAGGAGCCAGAGTTGGGGACCTGGAGGGCCACATGTGGCCTTGAGACCACAGGTTCTGCACCCCTAGAATGGGAAACAGTACTCTATCCAAAGGGGTGGCTCACACCATCTTAATTGGGTACTAATTTGATAAGTATGAATGATTGGTTTCACTAAAATATCCAAATAGACAACTCTGATATACCAGCTCTATTTTAATTTCCTTGAAAAAAAAAAAATCACAAAAATTTCTGTAGGCTAGATCTAACCTACAGATTAGATTAGATCTAATGTAATCTAATTATACCCACCACCCCAACCTCCTTCCCATTTAACACTAAAATTACTCAACCTAGTGCAATCTTCTATTCCCTAATTTCTTAAAAGCATATTAGAAAGTTATTAACCTCCTACATATTTTTGGCTTGGGGCACTTTACTTTAGCTACAGAAAAGATTTGCTACAAAAATCTTTCATCCTCTCTATGTTACAGATGAGTCAATACTTTCAAGGAAATAAAATCAAAGCTACTTCATATTTCTTCTTTTCCAGGAGCCAGTCAATGTGATCATCTTGGTCTCGTTCCTTGGCCACTACAACATCTCTTGGACTCACAATGTAAAAGAGTGATTCCCCTTCTGAGTATTCTAAAGGTGAGAGAAGAGAGGAACAACTTGGGTGACTCAATGGTAGAAAACACGGCAACGGATTCTGGGGTCCTTGTTAGGCTAAACAATCTCAGAGTAAAGAGAAAACCCTTTACCTTTGTTGCAAGTGTTTGGCTCTGCTGGAACGTAAGAGCAGAAGAATGAGCAGAGAATGACAGAATGTATTTAGTTGTTACTAACAATATTTAAGTGTAAAATTATTTGAAAGGAAGGAGAGGAATGGAGTGGAGAAAAATAATACTAAAAATCTTAAAATAAGGGGGGGGTTTAAAATTCTGTGTTTAATACATTAACTCTGGCTTCAGCTGAAAAAGTGTTCAAAATTCTCCATGTCTAGTGCATATGAGAATTCATCTGCTGTGTATAAACCTTATTTATGGCCATTTGCAGCACTGTTTTATTTTTACAGAACAATTACACCCCATAGTCGGCGATAAATGTTTCCTCCTCATCAAGGTCAAGGCCACCTAAGGCATAAATGACAGACGTCCAGCCCTAGGGACATAATCTATCATTTCAGCATGTTGTGCACAATGCCAATCTGAGGGTTTCCTGTGGAATTCAATTATAAAACCTGTTTTAGAGGGTTTCTAAGTGTGCAGCAGAGTTTGCTCTGAGCAAAATACCTAGATTGTGAGCTCTGGTTGTGAATCACTTTCTGCCGAGCTGGGAGTGTACGCTCAACATTTTTCCACTGATTAGGGGCTTCATATGAGAAAGTTCAAACATGTATAGAATATTTGTTCAGTTCCTGTGGCCAAAATGATTACTGAAAATATTCTCATAAAATGTCAATTACTTTTAAAGCAGTAAAAGAATTTCTATAACCGTTCTATTTTCATCAACCTGTTTTCCAAGGATGTAACACTCACACACAGATGTCCCTGATATGACTAAACAGTAGGGTTCTCCCTTTACTTCTGGGCAATAACTAAGTGTATTCAGCCATCCACTCAGCAAATATTCACCAAACACCTAGTATGAGCCAGGACTCTTCCAAGCTCTGATTACTCACTTACAAACAAAAAAGACACGGCCTCTGCCATCCCAGAGCAAACCCGAACCTTCCAGGGACATAAAGTTGGGAGTGATAAGACAACCACAGAGCCAAGTGTTGAGTTAAATAGTTAGGACAATAGAAAAGGTGCAAGAACAAAAAACAAGGAGCCTAATCCTCACCTTGGTCCTGGTCCCATCTCTATCCTCCTTCCCAACTTGTGCTACTAGAGCTCGGGTAAGTTCTGCAATATTTCTGGGCCTGGATGCCTGAGTTTTCAACATAAGAGCTCTGCCCAGGTTCTTTCTAAGATCCCCTCAGAACCTCAATTTAAATTCCTTTTAGTGTAAATCAAGTGGAAATGGGGGTTGGGGGGACTGTAAGAAGTCACATAAGCCAGATCTTTGCTATCTCTCACCTAGGCGATAATCTCTACATTCGTTCTCCTGAAAGCCTCTGACTGTTAAAGCATCAGACGAGATCTCCTCACAAGTCTCGGAAAGGGGCTGGATGATGTCCAGTCTCGGCCTGGCACAGTATTCTCGTTCCTTCGGGGGAAAATAGAAGGAAAGGCTCATATTAATTACATTTCTACAGGTTATACAAATTAATTATCGTTAGCTGTATTTGCCTTGCCTTCACCATCTTGGCGCATGTAAGCCTTTCTGACAGCCACAGGCGGCCTTTCAACACCGTTTTATTTTCTGACATTGTGCATGAGATAAACAGGACAGGCACTCCCACTTTCTGTGCAACTCCCAGGGAAGTGGTGGCCCAAGACAGTGACCTTGTACTTAGACAACCTTATCACATCTCTTCCACACAAACGTGAAGAAGAAAGATAATACCATACATTGCTCTGTTATCCAAATCATTGCGACTACTAGTACATTTACTGGTAATGCTAAAAAGCCAAAGATTAAGAGTCATTTCCAGATCAGACCGTGCTGGGATGACTGATGGAAATGTTCTATACCTATACTGCTCAATGTGGTAAACACCAGGCACGGGTGGCTAATGAACACATGAAATGTGATTAGTGTGACCAAGAAACTGCGTTTTACATTTTATTTAATTTTCCATTAGCTTAACTATAACAATCACATCTGGCTGGTGACTACAGTAGCTGGATGAACACAGGAGGAGGAAGAGCTGTGAGCAGGCGTTTACACAGTCTGTGACCGTTCAACCAGCCTAGTAGGTGACTGTCTACAGATTCTTCTCCTTGAGTTCTGAGCCTCGCAAAATGAACTACTACTCTTCCTAATTTTACAGATAAAGGAACCAAGGATCAAAAAATTAATTAAGGTTAAAGTTAAACAAATGATAAGCCTGGGATTTGTGGAAAAAGTGGGACTTAACGGTGAACCATGGATTTGAAATCAAGTCTGTTTTACTTCAAAGTTCATGCTTTTGAATATTTGGCATATAGTCATAAAACATGTATTTGAACTCATTTTCCAAAACAACAATACCTACGGCAGTATGATATTGGTAAAGGGAAAACCAGAGAAGAACAGAAAGGAAAAAAAATCCAGAACTGTAACCACTGTTCAAGTTTCCCAAACAAAAGAGTAAGCCTAGATTTCTTTGACCAATTTTGTAAGGTTACCTAAGTAGTAATTACAGTAGCTTTCTACCTCACACACTGAAAATAATCCAAAATAAAATAGCAACTATAAAAGATCAACTAGTACAGGAAAAAACTGGTGATTATATGCCATAATTTATCTGATCTGAAGAAATTTCTCAATTTTGAAACAAGAAAAAAGGAAAAAAACGAAAAGATCTGAATACTTAAAAACAGATTGAATGCTTAAAAACAATGAAAACATATCAAAATTAGAAGAACAAAATAAAAACAAAATTTGAATGAAACAGAATTAAAAGAAAAAGCCTTCACTGGACCAGAGGAAAAGCTCCTTTATACATAAAAAAAGCATCAAGAATTGCAATTCATTTCACATTACACCTTCTGTTCTCCGGTCAAACCGCTCTGCTGGTTACCAGTGAACTTTTTAAAAGCAGGAATCTGGTTGTGTTGACATGTGACCCAGGACTTAGCACAAGTCTTAACACACATGTGCTTTATTAATGAATAAAAGAAAAGTAAAACACTGGGGCAACAGCTTAATCAATTAGGGTGCACTAACCAGATGGCCTAGTACACAGCTATCAAACATGACGATGATGGCGAGTATTACATGGAAAATACCTGCAGCAATAATACTGAGTAATACACCATTTTCTCTTTTTCAATATGAAGAAAGCAAGCAGGGGAGGGGATGGACCAAAGCTTAGCTCTTTACTCCCTTGGTCTTTTTAATGAAATGTATTCTGTGTTTAAAGATATAAGGTGCACTTTGGTGTTCTGTTAAATGAGTAAATATATATACTGGCATGCACATTTTCAAATCATTTCCAAGACCCTCATCATTTCTTCCTCTGAACAAGTCCATTTTCTAAATTGCTCTATGAGGTTGGCTTGTCTTTTGCTTTTACTTCCTTCTAATAGTCTCTTTTTTATTAACAAAGGTTTTCTTTTTTTTCTTTCTCTGTGGTCAATTGTTTATTAGGCCTTCCCTTTTTCATTTTACTGCTTCTTTCCTTCTCTCTTTCAGTCACATTCTCAGTCTTCCCCACATTCCTCAACAAAAAGCACTGTATTTATTCCCTCAGGAGCCTCTGCTTTTCTTTCTTTTCGAAAAATAAATAAAATAATAGTAAACCGATGTCCTGCAACAGGGCTGGAAGCCAACCCTATTGATTTTAGTAGGCCGGAGTGTTCACTTAAGTCTACAGCATTTCATTGCCTAGCAACATGGGCACCCAGAGCATCAGGTTACTATAGTGATGGCTTCCTAATGCAGGTGCTCGTTCAGAGAAATGCCCAAGAGCAGCACTTCAAAACCACGGCTCCCAGGGTTTTTCTTCTCTATTTTATTTCTTGCCATTTGAAAAGGAAAAAAAGGAGATGATACAAAGTGAGCCCACTTGCCTATTTACTGTAAAGAGCTCGAGCATCAGTTGCAATTTTTTCTTTTCTATATAGCACCCACAAGAAAATCCTTTCATGGTAAGCTCTCCTTGTTTATGCCTTAAAGAGACCCCCTCCCCCACCATCTTCTTGCTGGCAGGACCCCTGGACTCTAACAACAAAGACAAAGTGGGAATGGGGCCCAGCAAAGGGAGACTGAATGTGAATGCCCTTCCACCGGACCACACGGAGGAATATGACGAAAGTCATATAGTATGGAATTTAGATCATCTGCCACTTTCTATTGGCCACACATTTTGATGTACCATCATTTGCACTAATAACAGAGAGTTAACAACGATCCATTTCAAAGCAATAATCAAGCTACTCAGGATCACCAGACCACTGGAAAGTGACCAGATCTGTCCGGACCAAAGGCAAGAATCCTTTCTGTCTGCCCTTTCTGTAATTCCCCTTGACCACGGGGACCCTTGTTGTTGCAGCTCATCAACTTCATTGCTGTCATTTCTGCTAAAGCACAATGTCAGCTTAGTTTCTTTGCCTTTTAGCAAGAGGAAGCCTTCATTCCTTTTGACTAAAATACCAAGAGAGAAGGAAAAATAAAAGACCCTCTTTGCTCAGCAAAAGGAACAAAGGTAGGAATGAGTAGAGTTTCTGAAAGGTAAATATGTTAGGTGTGTTATCTCTGCCCACCTTATTTGATAGGTCAGAAAGTTCTGCTCTGATTATCAAAAACTCCTCTGACGGGTAACCCAATCTGGGTGCAATGGCAAAATGAACCCCCACATCCCTTGGTATTTGGGGAGAAAATAATTACCGTTTTTTCTGAAATCTCTTTGACGTAGGAAAGTACAACAAGCTGATCACATAGAGGTGCAAGACCACTGATGTAGAATTCAGTTTCAAACTGAGACACTGCAAAGGAAAGGGATACAGAATCCATCATTAACAGGAGCAAAAGCAGCATGAACTAGAAGGACACAGTGCCTGTGGATGCCAGATGGACCACTTTAAAAAGCCACCAATTAAGGGGGCACGGCTGAACACAGTACCAGGAGTAAGCACTAAAAGTGCTTCACAGCAATCAGTACCAGGAAAGAATATATAGGAACTTAGACTTTAAAATTTCCATCACAAATAAAACTGAATACAATGATAACAACAGCATATAAAGGATCATGGGTGACACGCCTAGCTAGTTTAAAAATGACAGATCGCATGAAGACACTTTAATTTTTTTAAATGTCTGAGTTTAAGTTTTATACAATTGGGGTGTTACAATTATACAAAAGTCAAAAGGAATGCTAGCTGTAATTATAAAACATTATAGACCTTGAAGTTATAAAAAAAAGTGCATAAATACAGATTACTTTATAATGAAAACACCATTACTTCTTAAATGAAATAAAGGTCAGAGAAAAATAATAAATTTCTTTCCCTTGAAAAAATAATCTATTTAAAACTTAGAAGAAATGCTGCATCTTGTAAGAAGTACATGGATTTAGTTACACTGGACTCCAAAGATCTGACAGAAAGCTCAGTGGAAGAAGTACAAATATTACTGGATTATGATTCTAACGATTAGCTGCTGTACAAGATTTAAGAGACTGAGTTTTGTGGTGGTTTATTCTCAGAGCAGGAGCCCACCGGCGCGGGAGTGGTGTTGCAGAGATTCTTCTGGGAACGATACTCTGCACTTAAGGATTCACCTGGGCGTAAATGCTCATTGGAACCCAAAGCACAGTCTCAGAGCATCTTCCTTCAGATCTTCCGCACAGTTCTGTAGTGTCAGCCGCAGATCTAGGAACTTTCATGTAATTTTTTCCCCTAAATAGGGTAACTCAGTATGTCACAGTGAAACTAGTACTGAATGCTGAAGTCAGGAAAACTGTTTTATAACTCCCCCTAAATTTAACTTGGACAGTTCATTTTGACTTCTGTGAGCATAATTCTTCCCATCTATAAGAGAAAGGAATCGGAATAGAAATATTCTGAAAAATTCTTCCCATCTTACAGAATCAGAATAGAGAAAGGAATCAGAATAGAAATACAGGTAACATGAACTTCCTTCCTCCTCGTCTGTTCCCTCCCAGATCACGTACTGTTCCTTGCTTTTGATGTACACTTTACACACTTGTTTTCGCAATAATTTTCATACCAAAATGAAAATTGAGGATGACCAAAAAATTACTAAATAACAACATACACTCTAAAAAGGACGGTATTTCTCATGCTTTTCCTTGATTAGATTTCATGGATGGTTTGGTGCCTTGTAAGGAACCACACAATGGAAGTCCCAAGGCAGGTGCTCTGGTCCCAGCCCTGCCACTGACACATATTTCCTGAAGGTTTTTATCTAGGTACTTGAAAACAATTTTGGTAAAGTAGCATGTGATAGATGTTCACAAAAGAGCGTACGTGTTAAACCACCTCCACTTCTACCACAGGTGCAGGGATGAGCACCTCCAGCACACCCAGCTGGAGAAGCTCACGCGCTGTGTGTGTGTTTGGGAAGTGGGGCAGCGACATCTGGAAGGTAAGATGGTACTGAATCCTCTGGGGCCCCACAGGACCCAATAACAAAAGAGAAGGCGATTTCACATGTTAGAAGATAGATGGGCATATTAACAAGAAGTTTTGGTGACTGTCACTCCTGAGGTTACTAAATTCTTATTGGTAGAAATGGACTTGAATTGGTTTTGCTAAATCACATTTCATTGTTGAAATTCTATACATGGCTCCCTTATCAGTAACTTGGGTGAAGAACAAAGAGTCAGATATTCTTCAGCAACTGTTCTCACAGTAATCACAAAAAGGCTTTGCTAGGCTTGTGTGCCACAGGCCCCCAAGGGAAAACATCACCTCATCATGAAAGAAGTGGTTAGTAAATTAGGTATTCTTCTAAGTATATATATCTTCAACACTGGAGAACCCAGGTTCATAAAATAAATATTACTAGAGGTAAAGAGAGACAGACAGCAATACAATAACAGTGAGAGACTTTAAGATCCTATTCACAGCATTAGCAAGATTAAGACAGAAAATAAACAAAGAGACATTGAACTTAAACTTCATGTTCGAACAAATGGACCTAACAGACATTTACAAAACATTCTACCCAACAACTGCAGAATATACTTTCTTTTCACAAGCACATGGAACATTCTCTAAGATATACCATGTATTAGGCCACAAAACAAGTTTTAATAAACTTTTAAAAATCTAAATCATATTAAGTATCTTCTCAGACCACAATGGAATAAAACTACAAATCAATATCAAGAGAAACTTTGGAAACGATACAAATACATGGAAATCAAACTGTTGTGCCCGAATTTTGGGGTCCCCCCAGAAGAAACTCACACCAGGCGCACAGATGCAAAAACAAAGGGTGGAATTTATTACAAGCTTAAGCTCGGACCGTTCAGCTCCGCCTAAATGGCGGATCGATCTGAATGGCCCTGAGGGGTGGGGCTGAGGTACTTTTATAGTGTACCAAAAGGAAGTTGGGAGGGGTGGATGAAATAAGGGGAGTGGGATAAGGGAAGGATGGAACAAGGATGAGTCCAGGTGTCTCTTCACTTGCTGATTGGATACCTCGGCGGTGCCAGGAATGGGTGGGTGGTTTCTAAGCAGGAAGGGGCCGGGGCTGATCAACCGGTGGGGGTGGTCAGGGGAACCAGTGCCAGGAATCAAAAGTTACAAAACTAACATTTACACCACAAATTACACAGCAACCTGTAAAATGGAGTCCGTTAACTAAATGGCGTCACACGGGCCCTTTCAAAACAACATTCTCCTGAACAATCTTAGAGTAAATAACAAAGTTAAGATGGATATAAAATAAATTTTTGAAACAAATGAAAATGAAAATACAACATACAGGCTGGACATGGTGGCTCACACCTATAATACGAGCACTCTGGAAAGCCAAGGTGGGTGGATTGATTGAGCTCAGGAGTTTGAGAGCAGCCTCAGCTGGACTGAGACCTCATCTCCACCAAAAATAGAGAACTACCTGGCCATTGTGACAGGTTCCTCTAGTCCCAGCTACATGGGAAGCTAAGGCAAGAGGATTGCTCAAATCCAAGAATTTGAGGTTACTGTGAACTGTGATACCACGGCACTTTACCCAGGGTGACAGAGTGAGACTCTGTCTCAAAAAAATAAATAAATAAATAAAATACAACATCCAAAATCTGTGGGATACAGCAAGAGCAATGCTAAAAGTTTATTGTACTAAATGCCTGTATCAAAAACGTAGAAAAAATCATACTAATAATTTAATGATACATTTCAAAGAACTAGAAAAGTATTTCAAAGAACAAAAAAATCAGAAGAAAAGAAATAACAAAGATCAGAGCAGAACTAAATGAAACAGAAACTTAAAAAAATAGAAGGGATCCACAAAAATAAAAACATTGGCTATTTGAAAAGATGAATGAAATTAATGAACCATTGAGGGGAAAGAAAGGTTCCCCAACAGAGAAAATGGACATCAAAGGTTAACAGCAAAGCACTGGCTTAAGATGAACACATGAATACACTAAAAACTGCAAGGTCCTGAGGGCACCTATAAACATATCCTAGTAAACTAGTACCTCTGGCTCATTTTACTACTAAAATACCTACCAAAAAACAATCATAATATCACTAACATAATACACGGGTCATGTAAAGACACATGATAGATATATGCACCTGCTTAATATAATTAGCTTGTACACATGCAATGATGGCAAGGAAGATTCCACAGCCTTCACTAAAAAGAAATGTAAGGTGCCACAATGGGCAGGCAGCATAGATTTTACTTCCTAGAAAAGTCCTATGCCACCCAAGAGTGAACCCTGTGGGTGACCTCAAATAAACTCATTTGACTTGCCAAGCTGGACTTTGCCTGAGTCATTTTTGGTCATTGGACACCATCTCAGTTTGGATAGTGAGTGGTTTTTCTATACTACCCCGGGATTTTCCCCAAACAACCACTAGCTAGACTCACCAAGAAGAAGAGGGAGAAGATCCAAATAAACAAAATCGGAAATGAAAAAGAAGACATCACAACTGACACTACAGAAACACAAAGGATTATCAGAGACTATCGTGAGCAACTATCCACTCACAAGCTAGCAAACCTAGAAGAAATGGATAAATTCCTGAAAACATATAACCTCCTGAGGTTGAAGCAGGAAGAAAGAGAACTCCTAAGCAGACCAATAACGACTAGCAAGACTGAATCAGTAATAAAATAAAACAAACAAAGGAACAAACACAAAACTCCCAACAAAGATAAGTTTAGGACCAGATGGATTCACACCTAAGTTCTACCAAAGGTACAAAGAAAAACTGGTACCAATCCTCTTGACATTATTCTAGAAAATTGAGGATAAGGGTATTCTCCCTAACTCATTCTACAAGGCCAGTATCATCCTGGCCAAAACCAGACAAGGACACTACCACAACCACCACCACATCAAAGACTACAGACCAATATTTCTGATAAACATAGATGCAAAAATCCTCAAAAAACCAAATCCAACAGCACATCAAAAAGTTAACACACCACGATAAAACAGGTTTTATTTGGATTAATAGGGACGCAAGGAGGGTTCAACATGTGCAAATCAACAATGATGGTACATGACATAATAAAGGACAAAAACTATATTACCATCTCACTAGATACAGAAAAAGAATTTAGCAAAATTCAGCATCCTATCATGAGAAAAACCTTCAATGAACTAGGCACAGAAAGAATATACCTTACAATAATAAAGGCTATATGTGGTGTGCTCTCACCTAACAGCCACAATGCAGGGGTATATGGCACACCTCCCAGGTGAGGGGCACAACGACAACCTGGACTCTACTTAGCAAATGCAAACAATGTAACCTGTCCCTTCACATTAATCTGAAATAAAAAAAATAAAGGTCATACATGACAAATCCACAGCAAACATCATACTGAAAGCATTTCCTCTCAGAACTGAAAAAAGGGAGGGCTGCCCACCTTCACCACTTGTATTCAGCACAGTACTGAAGTACTAGCTAGAGCGGTTAGGCAAGAGAAAGAAAATGCATTCAAACTGGAAAACAGGAAGTTGAATTATTCCCTGTTTGCTGATGATATGATCGTATATCTAGAAAAAACTGAAAATGTCACCAAAAAATTTTTTGCGTTGATAAGTGAATTCAATAAAGTTGTAGGATATAAAGATCTACACTCACAAAAATGTAGCATTTTTATATAACAGTAACAATCCAGCTGGGAAAGAAATCAAGGAGATATTTATAATAGCTACAAAAAATTAAAATACCTGGAAATAAATTTAATCCAGTAAAAAATCTCTATAAGGAAAACTGCAAAACACTGATGAAAGAAATTGAAGAGAATTTTTTGGTGACAAAAGGAAATCATCCCATGTTCATGGATTGGATGAATTAACATTGTTAAAATGACCACACTGTCCAAAGCAATCTACAGATTCAGTGCAATCCCTATCAAACCACCACTGTCATTTTTCATAGAATTAGAAAAACAACCTTAAAACGCATATGGAACCAAAAAAGAGCCCAAACAGTCAAAGCATTCCTGGGCAAAATTGGAGGCATCACATTACCTGACTTCACATTATATTACAAGGCAACAGTAACCAGGCCAATTGATGTTTTATGAGACGTCTGATAAGAACATACATTGGGGTAAAGAAACCCCCTTAAATAAATGGTTTTGGGAAAATTGGATTACCGCATACAGAAAAATGAAACCGTACCCCTATCTCTCATCACATACAAAATCAATTCAAGATGGATTAAAGACTTAAATGGAAGACCCAAAATTGTAAAAATACTAGGAAAAAACTCATAGAAAATATTTCTGGACAAAAAAATTTATGACTTACTTCAAAAGCACAGGCAACAAACAGAAAAATAGACAATGGGATTTAATTAAGCTAAAATAAGCTTCTAACAGCCAGAATATATAAGGAACACAAATAACACAATAACAACAATAAAAATAACAACAAAAACTTGCCCAAGGACATGAATAGACATTTTTCAAAATGACATATAAATGGCCAACAGGTATATGAAAAAATGTTCAGCATCACTAATTATCAGAGAAATGCAAATCGAAACCACAATACAATGAGGTATCATTTTACTCCAGTCAGATGGCCATTATTGATCCTAACAGATGTTGGTGAGGATGTGCAGAAAAGGGAACTCTTATACACTGTTGGTGGGAATGTAAATTAATACAGCAATTACACAAAGCAGCATGGAGATCTCTCAGAGAACAAAACTAGAACTACCATTTGCTCCAGCAATCCGACTACTGGATATGCACCCAAAGGAAAAGAAATCAATATATCAAAAAGATAACTGCAATTGTATGTTTATCACAGCACTATTCACCACAGCAAATATGGAATCAACCTAACAGTCTATCAATCGATGAATGAATAAAGAAAATGTGGTATGTATACACAATGGAATACTAGTCAGCCATAAAAAAGAATGAAATAGTGTCTTTTGCAGCAACAATGATGGAACTGGAGGTCATTATTTTAAGTGAAACCAACTAGGCATAGAAATACAAGTATTAGATATTCTCGGTCATAAGTGTTTGCTAAAAACATGTGCATACCCAGACATAGAGAATGGAATGATAGATAATAAAGACTTAAGAGGGCAAGGGGGTACGAGGCAGGAGCAGCATGAGACATTAGTTACTGGGTACAACGCACATTATTTGGGTGATAAATACTCCAGAAGTCTAGACTTGACCACTATGTGATCCATGCAGGTAACAAAATCGCACACATACCCCATATATTTGTACAAATAAAAAAACCCAAAATTGAAATAAAGAAAGGTTGTGGTACACAAAAACAATATTGCCAAGATTGCAGAGGCATAGTTAAGCAAATTATCAACATTCAAATAATACTGAAACTAAATTATTTTTGTCTTTTTGTTAAAGTAATTTCCTAATATCAACAAAAATCTCTTACAGAAAACAACACTGCAATTATAATAAATATAGTAGAGTATGATTCACAAATTAACAGTCTAAAATAATGGCTGTTTATCTTGCTTTGAGTACTCTAGCACTTCGCCTTCAGCAATTCGTCTCCATTAATATCCACTCGTAATGTCACTGCATGTAAAAAATAGCTCACTTCCTAACGTGAGTTGCTGAGTTAAGAGAATGTCTACAGCCATTCTGCCTTAAAAGAAGACATCTCAGTACAAATGGCGGTGTCTTGTTTTTCCATTACTCTTCACTAATGCAATGAAACATGACTGCTTTTTAGATGTAACATGATTCAGTTTAATTTTTATATTAAGCTGAATCCCAGAAAGGCTGGCTGGAGATAATGCTTTTACGAACGAAAGTGAAGATAGAAGAAATAATTCCTCTCATTGATTTAGAGAAAGATATGATGAGTGGTAATGTTTACTCTTCTAAAGAACATACATAAAATATGTAAAAGTTTATGGACTGACTTTTAGGACATCTTCAAGTAATTACAGGTTTTATATTTCAAATATTCAGTGGGTCGAAGGAAGTTCCAGTTTATTTATTTTCACTAACATTCTATTGTATTCCACATAAAAATGATTTTAATAATTTAAATTAAAAACAATTTTTAACCCCTGAAGAAAACCCAGTTGGAACACAGGTTGTTCATAGGTCTCATACCACAGCAGCTCACCTTTAACTTGTCTAGAAAAGATAAGTCACAAAGAAAGTAAACACAAATTCTGTTGGAGACCAAATACACTAAAGTAAGACAAAAAGCAAGAGCAGGAGGCAGGTGAGGGGGAAGAAGGATAAAAGAAATGCAGTTTCCAGGGGAGTCACGAAAGACAGCAGCTGTATTTCAGATCAAGGTGACCTAGAAAGTGAGGTAACGGTCAGAGGGCCCTGCAAGGAGTGTGCAGTGCGCTTACTCCGGCAACGGACTTGAACTGTGATGTGCGGACAGCTGCAGCACCCCTCCTCACATGATGTGGACATGAAAGGGCTCCTTCCCTGTGGTTTATTCAGGGGAATAAAACATTTCTAGATATGCTAGAAGTACTCTAAGGAAAAAAAGAGATTCTAGGTAGATTAGGAGAGAAAGAAAAAGAGAGAGAAAAGATCTTACAGCTCCAGAATGAGGATAATGAATCTATACACGGTCCTGACCCAGAAGTGAGGCTCAAGTTCTTGATCAGCTGAGTAACAGAAACATAATGCAGGCCAAAACACAAATAACATATGTAATTTTCTGGTAGCCACAGTAAATAACAAAAAAGAAAGAGGTATAATTTCAGTAACATATTTTACTTAATGTAACATATCAAATATTTCAGTATGTAACAACTTAACAAATTCCTAATGAGATGTTTTACTTTTGATTTCTATACTAAGTTTTGGAATTGAGGCTGTATCACATGCCAATCCACACTAGGTGTACCTCACAGAATCAGAAGCCACGGTAGCAACTGGCTATCACATTAGACAGCACAGGTCTTGGCAGCGCCTGTGGCTCAAGGAGTAGAGCACTGACCCCATATACCAGAGGTGGCGGGTTCAAACCTGGCCCCATCCAAAAACTGCAAAAAAAAAAAAAAAAAGACAGCACAGCTCTAGGCACCCAGGGTCTTTTATTCCCTCCCTTGTCTTTAAAGTTCAGTGATTTCATTAGGACATATCTTGATGTTGCTTGTTACGGGTCACTGTTCCCCTATACACAGTACGATACTTTCTAATTTAAGGTACTGTTTCTCTATAGTTCCATGAAGTTTTGTAGACTTACTGTTTGGGGTATTTATTCTATTCCTTTATTTTTAATTCAGAGGCTCTTTTTTTTTCTTGAGACAAAGTCTCTTTTTGTCGCCCTCAGAAGAGTGCCACGGAGTCATAGCTCACAGGAACCTCAGACTCTGGGCTCAAGTGATTCTCTTGCCTCAGCCTTCCGAGTAGCTGGGACTGCAGGCGCCTGCCATGATGCCTGGCTATTTTTAGAGATAAAGTCTCACTCTTGTTCAGGCTGGTCTCAAATCTGTGAGCTCAGGCAATCCATCCACCTTGGCCTCCTAGAGTGCTAGGATTACAGGCGTGAGCCATCATGCCCAGCCTAATTCAGACTCTTTAATTATAGTCTGAATTATCTTTCTGTCTTTAGTGTTTATCATTTAACCTTACATCTTTTTTCCCTATTGCTTTGTGAGTTTTAACATTTTCCAATTTCCACCCTATTCCTGTGGCAACATTCTTTTTGTGTCTATCTGCTTTTGTGCTCCTTCTGGCATAGTCATCATTTCTGCAGTGAGGCTTTACTCATAAATATTTCCTGGAGTCGTTTTAAATTTTGATCGCTGTTGTGCTTTCATATCTTACATCACTTTTTAAAGATGTAGCTAATTCCGAAACAGGAGATTACGCCTGTGGTCTACTTTGCAGGTATGTTTTCCTGACGTGTATTCATTGACAGGGATAGTAGTCTGCCCATTACTTACTTTTTAAAAAAACTTAGTATGGATTTGACCTGGTACTTTTTCTGGCGCCCATTTTTAGGTGAAATGTCTGTCACTGAACTCTTAGACCTTTTGCTGTCTTCATTTGGTATGAAAAAATCTGACCCCTTGCTTTCCAAGATTTCCTGGCTGTGCTCATCCCTACCTTTGCCTGGAACATCTCCTTCTTTTGTTTCTGTGGCCCCATCCTGCTGTTCTCAGAGAAGCCTGGCATCCTCTCCAGGGAACGCTGCCTGTCTGCTGTGGAGTCTCCTGGCCTCGGGTCTACCAGATGACCCCTTCTCCACGCAGATGCTCAGACCACAGTAGGTCTGCTGGCTAGCACTGATTTTTTTTTTTTCACACACACTTGTATCTTGACACTCTTAGGACCACCTCTACCACTCAGCTCTGTTGTAAATGTCATCTGTGGGGTTTGGGTTTTGTGATTTAGCTGTTCCATTTTTATGTGAGAACTTAGCTTGCTTGAACATTTATGCTGCCATCACCACTCAGAATCCTCCCACCACAAAGTTTTAACGTGTTGGTGATATACATCGACTTCTTAATACCTAGGGCAAGGCATCTGGGTTGCAGTCACAAACACATATTAATGTTGGACCCTCAACAGCACAAACACTGGCAGTTTCAGAATCAATGTCCAGAGAAGTTAAGTAACTTGACTAAGTAGCTTAAGTAAAAGTAACAGAAGTAGGAATTTGAAGTCTTGTTTTTCCCAGATGTAAGCCACACCAGAAAGGGTAATTAAGAATACAGATATGCTCAGATTAAAAGTGCACTGAAATTAGCAAAACAGAAGTTCAGGCTTGATAACTCTATGGACTCTGGCAGACAGGGTGCCCTTGCTCCCGAGCCCACTGTGCTGCAAGGGCAGCTCTGCCATACCCGGTGCACAGGACTTGCACCGCTCCTGAGTGCGCTGTGCTGCTGCAAGGGCAGCTCCGCCGTACCCAGTGCGCAGAACTTGCACTGCTTTAGTGTTCTGTTTTGTTTTTACCATTTGATCCCTTGTTGGTCCCAAATTGTCCATTAGCCAGATGTGACCCAGAAAGATTTGGTTTCTACCTTGAAGCTAGATGAAGTGATATCCTATAGATCTTAGCTTCTATGATTCTTAAAGAAAGAAATAAAAAAGTTTGTCAAGCAATTTATAAATAAGAACAATTACCTTTCATTATCCTCTATCCACTTGTGAAAAAGCATCAGGGCCCTTCATGATAGTGCCTTGCTTCCAAGAGATTCTGGCCCTTTAGTTACCAGATCTGAGTATTTCATAACTGATAGGATATAATGCCCACAGATTTCAGTGAATTTGAACACTTTGTCAGCATGACCACTTATAATTGAAAATACATTTAAAAATCACAGCATTTCAACAGCTTTGGGCTGTGCTACAAAGCAGACACATAAAAGTAAAAGTGACTTCAGGACGCTCTGTATCAGCAAGTGACGGGGAAGACGTGACACGCGGAAGGGGAACTGAAGAGCACAGCTAACGAGACAGGAGCTGATAGTACACGAGTCAGAAACCATTCACAATAGGCAGACGTTGCCATTTAAATCCACGTTTTCTAATTAATATTCAGGGTTACACTGTCAATTAAATGACACCACTGAGGGGACATGCTTATCTCATCTTCCAGACTTCAGCTTCACAGAGCAGCACTGACAGGGAATGTGTAGTGAGTCAACTACAGCACGGGGCTGAGACCACAGGAAGGACGGCGGTCACGGCCCTGCCAGGCAGAGCTTCAAACCAAACAGGACGGCTTTCCCTTGTGAATACAAAACCTCCTTGGTGCATCGACTAAACTGAAACCAGACTCTAACAAGTAGCAAACAGGGGCTTTTCTTCTGTTTAAAGGGGTTGGAAGAACCACAATATGACCTTGGTCCCTTTTCCTGAATACCAAGGCTTCTAGACATTCTCTAGTAATTTGGAGGAGAAAGAATGAGGAAGAGCTGTCAAGCTCAGAATAAAACAAGTGAAAACATAATTTCTGCCTCTCCAAAAGGGATACTTCTCTGAACCAAAATCAAAACACAAAGCTTATATTTCCATTTATCAGGCTGTTTAAAGAACAGGAAAGCAGCCATCATCATTGGTATAGAAAAAGTCTTTGGAGAATTTCTGCCCAGGGGTTTGCATCGGAAAGCTGGAGCAAACCTCTGTCCTCCTGGTTGCCCTGGGCCGGGATTACGCGGGGAGAACACATGGGAATAACCACACAGCACCAAGGTCATAAGTAATAGCTTTAAAACTAGGAGCACCTGAATTCAAATGCTGCTTTCTTTGCTCACGGATGTTAACAGTCCTGAGCTTCTGAACAGCCGCTTCTTCTTCTATAAACTGGAGATAATAACCCCAACCTACTAGGACATGGTGAAGATTAAATGACATTCTATTTGTGAGATCCCATCAGGCCCACCGAGCACACTGCAAGGGTGTTTAGCATGCCCCCCTGGGTGAGAGGCTCTCCTACAACTTGAACTTTACTTTGGAAGTAAGAACAATGTAAACTAAAAATTGTACCTTCATATTAATTTGAAATAAAAGAAAGAAAACAAACATTCTACTTGTAATGTATGTAGCACTCTGCTTGGTGGTGGTTCTTATGCTAGAAACAAAATACATTTGTTTGTTTAGGTGCCTCAAATTTCTTACCAGTATTTATAATTGAGAAAATGTATTAATTCTACTCCCAGCAACGAAACACTGAGTCTCCAGCACTAACTGGGAAAGAGTTTTTATATCCCTATAATATGCAGGAAAGCAAGTTTATAAAAGCTCAGCTGCAGAATCTAGGGGGTTCTATGGTACAAAATTCTTTACCTTTCTGTATTTAAAAAAGCCCATAATAAAAAGTTGGAAAGAAAATTTAGTAGATTACAGAGATTTAAACTGAACGTAACAGAAAACCATACAGGGCAAGATCCGTAAGTAAAAACACCTTGAATGATAGCAGCAGGTTGTCACAATCTCTACCGAGACTCTAAGAGAAGAAATCACGTCACTCATGTGCACAAAACAAACTATCCCTGCAAAACAAACTGCTGCAATCTGTACATCTGAATCAAAATGATAACAGGTAGATGAAGAGAGATACTTAGATCTAAGAAAGAATTCTCTCACAGCACTCCTGCACCATGCCAATACTTCTTCAACTTCCAAGTCACTGTTTTCTCAATGACTAGGCTGGAAATAGCATGATGTGCTGAATTCTAAGACCACAGTATATGATCAATTAAAGATACTTACACTACTTAAAGTAAGAAAGATTGCCCTTCTTTTCTCATCACTCTCTTTCTTCTTGGCTTCTCTGCCATTCTATAAAGATTCCCATAGCTGTTTATGCAATTATTATTAATTTGAGACAGGGTATTGCTCTGTTGCCCAGGCTAAAATGCAGTGGCACCATTGGAACTCATTGCAACCTGAAACTCCTGGGCTCTAGTGATCCTCTTGCTTCAGTCTCCCCAATAGTTGGGACAATAGGTTTATACCACCATACCAGCTAATTTTTCTATTTTTTTGTAGCGATGGAGTCTTGCTCTTGCTCAGGCTGGTCTCTAACTTGGTCTCAAGTGATCCTCCCGCCTCAGCCTCCCAATGTGCTAGGATTACAGGTATGAGCCATTGCACTTGGCTATCAATTATTATTTTAAAACAAACTTCCATAAGAAAGCAAGATTTAGGAACCCAATCATTAATTTCTTGCATGGAAGTCATGTGCTCCTGGAGAAGATGCCTGAAAATGATACATAGACATTGCCTTCATTTCCCAACTACATAACACCTACTCTTGAACAGACCAAGTAAGACTTCAGTGAAAAGCACCAGAAAATTAGGGACTCTTGTGAGAATACATGCAATTTAAGTGAAGTTACAAAAAGCGTGGCAGGCTAAATAAGTATGGACCACATGCGCTTTTAATAGTGCAATTTGGAAGAAATAAATAACACCCTCCATACTTCTGTGTACAGAGAACTGCCTATGGGTGAATGATTGGCCAGTAAGCTTAATTATTATTATTATTAACTATTATTCATTCACAAAAATAAGTGAATATCCTATTAACAGGAATAACTTTTGTGTTATTTTTAAGATTTTGACTTGTAAGGAAGAGTTATAAACATTTGGCTTCTAAGAAATGTATAGCCATAGACCTTTTTTTAATCTCAATACCATTTTCAACTCATTTACTAAAGAACAGCGAGCAGGGTTAAAGCAAATTGTAATCCAGACTTCCTAATATTTTCCTTTCCTTTATCCTACTCAAGGACTCTTATCCAAACCCCTTTGCCTCCTGCTGTGGAAATGGCTTATATTCTTTAAGGTTTGCTCTCAAGAGGGCAAAAACTGGTACTTAACCACTAACCATAGTAGTAAAATGTTAGTAATGTGAAACCATAGTACCCACACATGTTCTATTCCATGTAAATTATAGTACAGATGAACTACACTGTAATAAAGGGATCCAGGGTTCTGGCCTAATAGGGTCACCACTGAGCCAGGTAATGGCAGTCAGGTAGGATGAAGTGTGCACAACTGCCAGGATTTAGTGAGCATCTACTGTGTGCCAACTACCACGTGTTAGGCACATTACCCATGGTATGTATTGTTCTCAAAACCATCGTGAAAGGGAGGTATTATCACCTCTGTTTAATAGGTGAGAAAAGCATGGTCAGGAAGGTTGAGTAACCTTCTCAAGGTCATATACTTCAGCTAACTGCCTTGCCTCCCAGAATCCTGGTGGTTCTGTAGAGTTATATCTTATCCTTTTTAAGGCCACAGTAGTAAGATCTTCAACAAGTGATTTGCCTCCCTGAGCCTCACTTTCTTTATTAATAGAACGAGAAGCATGCTACTTGTACTTCGAAAGGTTCCTGTGAGAGTAGGTTAATTAAGGCTGGTAACGCCCCTTACATATTACACGAGCAGTAAATACCCATCAAGGAAAGATGATGACCGCTACATTTTATATCTTCCTGGCAATTTTTACACCCTTAAAAATTTCCAGAGTTTTGGCTCGGCGCCTGTGGCTCAATGGGCTAAGGCACCAACCACGTACACCTGAGCTGGCGGGTTCAAATCCAGTCCGGGCCCGCCAAACAATGACAGCTGCAAACAAAAAATGGCCGGGCCTTGTGGCAGGCACCTGTAGTCCCAGCTACTCGGGTGGCAGAGGCAGGAGACTCGCTTGAGCCCAGGAATTGGAGGTTGCTGTGAGCTGTGATGCCACAGCACTCTATTCAGGGTGACAGCTTGAGGCTCCGTCTCAAAAAAAAAAAAAAAAATTTCCAGAGTTTTTACTTTTGTTGTTTCACTTGTCTGTATTTAAAATACTCAAATACTTACTTCTCTGCACACATGTAATGAGGTGTGCAGACTTTTTTTTTTCTTGGTGGGCAAGGGAGGGGCGGGAAAAAAGATTATCTGGATCTCTGAGTTATCAGCTTCCTCTCTTACCTTGTTCCTCACCTATTTCGTCCATACTCCGAGCAATCTGAACTATGCATTTATCCTTCTAAGGTGAAAAAAAAATTATTATAACCCTATCAGCAACTTCTGACTTCATGCACAAACAGCCCAGGTTTAAATGTATAACCGATTTAGCCATGTGGGCACAATGTTCATCTTGCTATTTCTAGAACGAGTCATATGGATTTCAGTTTCAACTTGTCACAATGACAATCAAATTTATATTCCCCATCCACCATCTGAATGGGCAAATGAATTTCTCATCTGACTTAGATAATGATATGGCAATTTTTCTTCCTCAGAATAATTTTTATAACCTAAGCTAAAAAAGTAATGATCTATCACCCATGGCATACTTCCTCAGAGACAGTGATTCATTCAACACAATATTATTTAACACCTACTGTGTGCTAACTATTGTGCCAGGTCATACAGTGAGCAAACCAGACCCACTGTGTGCTCCCAAAGAGGTGAAAGTTTGGGAGAGAGAAATGCACTGAATAATCACAAGACTGCTGCAACCATGACCAGTGCTGAGAAGGGGGGTGTGCAGCATTCTAATGCCTGAAATGGGGGGAATTACCCTGGGGAAGGAGGCCCAGGGGCTTTCCCAGGAAAGAAACACTCAAGCTAAGGTGTAATTAAGAGTCAATAAAATGAACAGGGGCAAGAAGAATGTTCTAGACAGAGGGGACAAAAGAGCATGGACAGGTGAAAGATGGTGAGTGTGGCTGCAGTGTAGCGCCCAGGGAAGGCTCGGTGCGAGGCACAACTGGAGGGCGGCAGGGCCAACACAGCTCCCTGTGCTGGTCCACCCCGAGGTTTACCTGCATCCTAAGAACAGCAGGACAGGACGGGAGGATGATGACATGGTCTGGTATCTACTTTGACTGCAATGGGGAGATGAGAGGAGAAGTTATTCACAGGGGAAGGAGCTGACCACTGGGAAGGCTGCTTCGGTGGTCCAGATAAAAGATGATGGTAGTTTGGGTCACATAAGCGATGATAAAAATGTAGATACTGTGCTGGGTGTGTGCAGGCTTGTCACGCCCACACCAATCTGTGAGATAGGTGTTCTTTTCCACATTTTGTAGATCAAACACTGAAGCATGTACAAATTTGTCTGGAGTCTAGGTGGTAAAAAACACTGCCAGAACCCGTGGTTGTAACCCATGGCTATCTGACTTCAAAGCCAACTACAAAATTAGTGTATGAAAATTAGAAATATGTATTTTTTTAAATAAGAGGGTCTCCGTGGTGAAGTTTCAAGACTTGAAAGCTGGCCCTGTGTGGTGGCTCACAACTGTAATCCTCGCACTCCGGTAAGTTGAGGCAGGTGGACTGCTTGAGTTGAGGAGTTGGAGACCAGCCTGAGCAAAAGTGAAACCGTATCTGTACTAAAAATAGAAAAACTAGCTGGGTGTTGCAGCGGGCACCTGTAGTCCCAGCTACTGAGAGGCTAAGGCAAGGGGGCTCACAGGAGTTTTTAGGTTTGCCCCATGACACTCTAGCCTTGGGCAAAAACAAACGAACAAACAAACAAATGCAAAAACTTAAAAGCTTCTTGATCTATTTTATCAAGGTACCAAGCAATGAGCCCTGAAAAGAATGTTTCTACTTACTAAAATGGATATTCTTTAAAATTGTGCACTCATAAAAGACAAGTAGTGGAGACATACCTATTTCAACGTAACGACTTGGCAAATCTCTCATTTCACTGGCATGCCGTTCCTTCACTGAACATATCTGGAAAACAAATTTATAGGTTATTTTATTCACTTAATGGAAAAGTCCTTCCTAACATTTTTTTTAATATGTAAAACATTGGCTAACTTAACCATGAGCACTGAAGATAGAGTGCATACAGTCTATCCTATGACTTAACTCAAGAAATGAATATGAATAACATATGGCAACCATTAATTATATTCTCCAACGTTATTCTTCAACAAAGTCTTATTCAAGACCAAAAAGAGAAAGGAAACTATAAGATAGCTTTAACATATTTCCAATGCAAATCTATTTAAGGACCACTTTTAGCACCACGCGAGTAAGGCCCTGCAGGAGAACATAACCCAGTGCTCTGGGGCTAATCCGAGCAAGGTTCACATTAGATCTTGTGCTTCTCTTTACGTATTAGTAACTTATTTCACTGTTGTTAAACAATACTTTGCCTAAGTGGCACGTGCTTCTTATCTCAAGCACATTAAAAACCAGTTGTGTTATATAATTTAAATCCAGGGATGGCGACTACACCCCAATTTGTTTGTCACGGCCCATAAAGTAAGGATATTTTTTTATTTTTTTTAAAGGGCTGTAACAAAAAGGTAAGAAGGAAGAAGAGGATGAAAGAAGGGGAAAAGGGAGGAATGAGGAGAGGAAAGAAAGTGAAACAAAAAGGAACGGCAGAAATGGTATGCAGGCTCCAAAGTCTAAAATACTTACCACCAGCTCGTTATAGAAAAGGTCTGCCCACTGCTAGTTTAAGTCGCACATACACAGTCTGGGTAGAAATCCACGTTTGCATCTCAATCTACACGCCTTTCTCAGCCGATTATCTATGGGTCGTACACACGCCACACAATACACGTGTGTGTTAACGATGGCTGGCTGAGGTTGATGAGACTGGCTGTTTTTCTATTATCTTTGCTGTATCTTCCAAAGTGACTATATTCTATTTTGTAGTGAGAAACTAGAAAAACTTACATGAGTTCTGCTGTTCGGGTAAGCCTCAACCTGAAATCAAGGAGCGACCCTACACATCCTTTAGCAGCAATCAGGTCTTTCTCTTCTTATCCTTAGGATGCTTCTACAGATGCTAGTCTTATACAACTACACTATAGAAAACTGAAAAACACAGAAAACCTAAAGGCAGAAAATAAGCAGTATGCACTATTCCAGCACACGCACAAAAGCCACTATTAACAATCTGTTTTTCAATGAAAACTACTTTTATTAACCTAACAATTTAAAATAATCCAATATATTATTTAAATATTCTTCCACAACAATACAATTCCTTAATATCGTTATAGTTCAGTCAACCTCCTGTATCCATCAGTTCCGTATCAACGGAGTCTATCAACCAAGTATCAGACGTATTAAGGGGAAAAAAATCCATAAAGTTTCAAAAAGCAAAACTTGAATTTGCCCTGTACTCAGTACTGCACTGAATCCACACACATGACATGACGCACAGGCGCTGTGTCGGACCCCACTGAATCCACGCACATGATGTGATGCACGGGCGCTGTGTCAGACGGCACTGAATCCACGCACATGACGTGACGCACGGGCGCTGTGTCGGACCCCACTGAATCCACGCACATGACGTGACGCACGGGCGCTGTGTCGGACCGCACTGAATCCACGCACATGACGTGACACACGGGCGTTGTGTCGGACCCCACTGAATCCACGCACATGACGTGACGCACGGGCGCTGTGTCAGACCGCACTGAATCCAAACAGATGACATGATGCCCAGGCACTGTGTCGGACCGCACTGAATCCACGCACATGACGTGATGCACAGACACTGTGTCAGACCGCACTGAATCCATGCATGATGCGATGCACAGGCGCTGTGTCAGGCACTGTAAGCAAGGCAGAGATTCAAAGCACATGGGAGGATGTGCCTTGGTCATATGCAAACAGGGAGTGAGCATCTGTGGATTCTGG
>CAUYRH010019811.1:0-25054 GCA_963574655.1 Perodicticus potto | reverse complement strand
CCTCAAGCTGTCACCCTGGATAGAGTGCTGTAGCATCACAGCTCACAGCAACCTCCAATTCCTGGCCTCAAGCGAGTCTCTTGCCTCCGCCTCCCAAGTAGCTGGGACTACAGGCGCCCGCCACAACGCCCGGCCATTTTTTGGTTGCAGCCGTCATCGTTGTTTGATGGCCCGGGCTGGATTTGAACCCGCCAGCTCAGGTGTACATGGCTGGCGCCTTAGCCCGTTGGCCACAGGCGCCGAGCCTATTTATTTATTTTTTTTAAGACAAGTTCTCACTCTGTTGACTGGTTAGAGTGCAATGAGTCATAGCTCACTCTAACCTCGAGCTCCTGGTCTCAGGCCGTCCTCCTACCTCAGCTTCCTAAGTAAATAGGACTATAGGCAGGTGCCGCTATAGCTAGCTTATTTAAAAACTTTTTTTTTTTTTATAGAAATGGTGTCTCACTATGTTTTTCAGGCTGATCTTGAACTCCTGGCCTCAAGCAATCATCTTCCCTAGGCCTCCCAAAGTGCTGGAATTACAAGCTTGAGCTGTCATGCCTGACTTTTTTCTTTTTTTTTAAAGGACTATTTAATTATAGTTTTTAGTATTTCTTCTGTGCCTTGCTTGCTTTGGCTTAGATTTTCTTTATCTTTTATATTTGTCATTCTTTCTAAACTTTTTTTACTTTAATTTTTTTTCCTTTTCTCTGAAGGCATTATCTGTTGTGTGTCTTCCCTCTTTTTCTTCTAGTTTACCCTTCATTTCTGTTTGTAATTCTCTGTTTTCCATCACCTTGTTTCTGAGTTGTTCTAATTCTTATACTTTCTTACTTTCATCATTTTAAAAATGTCTTTTAGCACCTTTTGTGGTATTAGCTCATAGCATTCATTAATATTCATTTGGAGGGCATTTAATTATTTATAGCTTTTTGTGATTTGGAAAAAGAGAAAATGGCTATTGTTTAAGGATTTTGGAGGGGTATGTTTTCGTAGTGAAAAGATTTTTTTATTTCACTTTCCTTTAGTCTACTGGCTTCATAATTTGGCTTTGGGAAGATACTTTCATCATTGCAAACTTGAATTCCATTTCATTAGTTCTTCAAAAGTGTAATGACTCTAGATAAAGGGAGCTTATATTCTAATTCTCTCTCCTGATTTAATCTTTTTTTTTTAAGAGACAGAATCTCACTTTGTCGCCCTTGGAAGATTGCCGTGGTGTCAGCAGCTCACAGCAACGTCCAGTTCTTGGGCTTAAGTGATTCACTTGCCTCAGCCTCCCGAGTAGCTGGGACTTACAGGCGCCTTCCACAATGCCCGGCTATTTTTTGTTGTTGTAGTTGTTGTTGTTACAGTTTGTCCGGAGCCAGGTTCGAACCCGCCACCCTCGGTATATGGGGTTGGCATCCTACTCACTGAACCATAGGTGCTGCCCCGGATTTAATCTTAAGTAAATAACAATGTAATTTCTAGATGGAGTACTCAGTAGCAGATTTATAGGTATTTGTGGAAAGTATTTGTGAAATAAAGCCTTTTCAATACTATTTGAAGATAAGATTCTTCTGAGAATTTCATACTTTTAGAAACATAAAGTGAATCCCATATGATGTTTAAAATATGGGTTATGCTTAAAAAATAATTATTTATCTGTTCATAGCTTCTTTAGTTTATAAGTTATAGGAATGTTTATAAAGCCGTTTTATAAAGTGTCAATCATAATAAAATACATTCAACTTCAAATATAGTGGTGACTGTTCCTGGGTTTGGGTACTTGAAAAATATCTAGCAACTATGTGTGTGGTTTGTTCTCACTTTTTAACTTTCATGGTTTCCTAATGTCTGTTAAGTAAAAATAATCATGTATGTATTTTAAAATTTAGGTTAAATGTGCACAGTACTGGCCAACAGATGACCGAGAGATGCTGTTTAAAGAAACAGGATTCAGTGTGAAGCTCTTGTCAGAAGACGTGAAGTCTTACTATACAGTGCACCTGCTGCAGTTAGAGAATATCAATGTAAGACTGCTCTTGCCAGACGTTTGTACAGTATATGATAGTCTAAGAATTCTTCATTATTAGATGTGGTGTCTAACATAGCACATGTGTGCGGATAATATCTGTAATAGTATCTGGTCATACTCTTGTTCTCAGTGGCTCTCTTGAGGACTTTCAAGAAAGTCTAGAAACTAAGAACTTCAAAGTTGAGGTTGATATTTGGAGATTGAAAATTAATTATTAAAAATATTTAGAGAGACTTTGCCTTACAAATGCAATCAGTGCAACTCAATTCTTTGTACCCTCAATGAATCCCAAACAATTAAAAAAAAAAAAACAAACTTAGCAATTAAGAGGGGTGGGCGTTGGAGTCAGGCAGACCCAGATCCAGGTCTCAAGCTCTGATGAGTACTTTAGATTTGCTCTTCAGCCTTCCTGGTGTCTTCTCATCTGTGAAGTAGATGTTATTGTCCCTACCAGGGCTGTCAGGGGCACCACATGAAGGCGTGTACACAGCATCTAAGGCAGAATAGATGCCCAGTACCTGCAAACAGCTCCACGTACACTCCAATTGGGAATAGTGAAATAGTCAAGAAAATAACTGTTGTTAATTCAGGTGATTCACAACACAGAATTTGTGCTTGTTGAGTTGGAAAAATTATGAAATACATGTAGCATATGATCCTTTTTTTTTTTTTGGAGACAGTCTCAAGCTGTCACCCTGGATAGAGTGCTATGGCATCACAGCTCACAGCAGCCTCCAACTCTTGGGCTGAGGCAATTCTCTTGCCTCAACCTCCCAAGAAGCTGGGACTACTGACGTCCACTACAGTACCCAGCTATTTTTTGTTGTTGTGGTTGCAGTTGTTGTTTCAGCTGGCCCGGGCCAGGTTCGAACCCACCAGCCTCAGTGTATGTGGCTGGCGCCCTACCCACTGAGCTACGGGCGCTGCCACAAATAGTTGTTTTTCTTGGAAATAACTTCTAATATCCCAGGCAGTGTGACCTGTATTTGAAAAACATCAAGAGATGACTAGCCTTGAGCCAAAATCCTATAAGCAAAGAAAAAGCAAGCAGTGGCACAGGATCGTGGGATAAGCACACGTGCTGAGCCAGCGTGTGATGCCGTCCTGAGACGTGCAGCCCTGGAGGGGCTGGAGCTGCCCCTGGGGAGCAAGCTGGAGCACCCACACAGGAGCAGGCCTGGGCTGATTGAGGCTGGTGTGGACCAAATCTGACCCTGATGTTGTCCACAGCAGGGCAGAGTTGTCAGTTAGGGAGAAAATGAAGTTGAAAACACCTAGTGGAATCTTAACCTGTGAAAGAAAACATGAGTTGAGCTAACTACATTCCTAGGTTAATCAAGGACCAACCCCTTAACTCATTCCTGGGTGGGAGTTGCCTTGTTAACTGCCCAGTCACTGCTTTGTAAAAGGAAACTACAGCATAGCCTTCTTTATTTCAAATGTTCTAAATTCTCTTTGTTTTGAGATAGAGTGTTGTGGCATCGTAGTTCCCAGCAACCTCAAACTCTTGGGCTCATGTGATCTGCTTGTCTTAGCTTCCTAAGTAGCAGGGACTATGGGTACCCACCACAACGCCTGCCTAGTTGTTCTATTTTTAGGTAGAGACCGGGTCTTACTCTTGCTCAGGCTGGCCTCGAACTCCTGAGCTCAAGTGATCAATATACCCACCTTGGCCTCCCAAGGTGCTAGGACTATAGGTGTGAGCCACTGTCCAGCCTTGAATTCCCTATTTTATTTTATTTTTTGTTTGTTTTTGAGACAGAGCCTCAAGCTGTTGCCCTGGGTAGAGTGCCGTGGCATCATAGCTCACAGCAACCTCAAACTCTTGGGCTTAAGTGATTCTCTTGCCTCAGCCTCCCAGGCAGCTGGGACTACAGGTGCCTGCCACAATGCCCAGCTAGTTTTTGGTTGTAGTTGTTATTGTTGTTTGGCAGGCTCGGGCTGGATTCAAACCCACCAGCTCTGGTGTATGTGGCTGGTGCCTTAGCCACTTCAGCTATAGGCGCCGAGCCTGAATTCCCTATTTTAATACAGTAAATATACTTCACTTTTCTTTCTTCTTTCCTCCCTTCCTCCATCCTTCTTTTCTCCCTCCTTCCTTCTTTTTTAACAAGAGTTTCACTTTGTTACCCTCCATAGTGCCTTGGCATCATAGCGCACAGCAACCTCAAACTCTTGAGTTCAAGTCATTCTCTTGCCTCAGCCTCCCGAGTAGCTGGGACTACAGGTACCCGCCACAACGCACAGCTATTTTGTTGTTGTTGTTGCAGTTTGTCTGGGGCTGAGTTTGAACCTGCCACCCTCAGTATATGGGGCCGGCGCCCTACTCACTGAGCCACAGGTTCCGCCCAGGTAGGAGTTTCTTAAAATAGAAAAAAAGAATCCACTAATGATACGTGAATTAAAGTATTTGTAGCATGCCCGGTGTGAGCTGCTACACTGGACTACTTTTTTAAATCCTGGCTTTTCCATTTTCTGGCTGTGTAACCTTGAGCAGATTTCTTAGCTTTTGCTTCAGTTTTCTCATTTGGAAAACAGGTTTTAGGCTCAGCGCCTGTGGCTCAAGTGGCTAAGGTGCCAGCCAGATACACGTGAGCTGGCAGGTTCGAATCCAGCCTGGGCCGCCAAACGATAGCTGCAACCAAAAAATAGCCGGGCGTTGTGGCGGGCGCCAGTAGTCCCAGCTACTTGGGAGGCAGAGGCGGGAGAATCGCTTGAGCCCAGGAGTTGGAGGTTGCTGTGAGCTGTGATGCCACGGGCCTCTACCAAGGGTGACAGCTTGAAACTTAGTCTCAAAAAAAAAAAAAATAGGTTTTAGTCAGATTCTTGTATAGATTGGATTAATAAGTAAAAAGCTTAGAATAGACCTCCAAAATAATAAGTGGTATATATGTTTCCTATTGTTAATATACACAGGTATTCCAAATTCACATGAAGAAAAATTTCCCTAATTTATTATTTCGTGACTATGAAAAACCAAATGGAGTTCCTTAATACCAAGCCAGGCTTAGTAGTTTAGGCCTATAATCTCAGCACTCTGGGAGGCTGAGGTGAGAGGATTACTTGAGTTTGGAGTTTAAGAACAGCCTGAGCAAGAACAAGAACCCATCTCCACTAATAATAGAAAAATCAGCCCAGTGTGGTGGTGGGAGCCTATAGGCCTAGCTACTTAGGAGGCTAAGGCAGGAGAATCACGTGAGCCCAGGAGTTCGATGTTGCTGTGAGCTAGGCTGATGCCATGGTACTAGCCTGGGTGACAGAGTAAGACCCTGTGTGAAAAAAAAAAAAAGGAAAAGAAATCAAATGGGAAAAATATATAAACAGTCCACAAGGATTAAAAACATTATGTAAAACACATGGTCTTTCTGAAGTAGTTTTTAATTTTGCAAGAAAAAAATTAGAACTAACTTCTCCCTTGATCTTCGCTTTTTAGAGTGGTGAAACCAGAACAATTTCTCACTTTCATTATACTACCTGGCCAGATTTTGGAGTCCCTGAATCACCAGCTTCATTTCTCAATTTCTTGTTTAAAGTGAGAGAATCTGGCTCCTTGAGCCCTGACCACGGGCCTGCAGTTGTCCACTGCAGTGCAGGCATCGGGCGCTCAGGCACCTTCTCCCTGGTGGACACCTGTCTGGTTCTGGTAAGTGCTTCTCTTCTCTCATTTTAGTCCCATTGATTTTTTTTTTTTTTTTGTATTGTTTCCACTGGCACAGAGTAAGCTCTGATGTCATTTCCCAGAACTGGGTTTCTCAAACTTCTGCCCTCTTTTATAAAAACCTAAAAAATCTCATTTCTAACCTTTCAATAGCCTCTTGTTCTTGATTGGTGGGGATATGTCCAAGAAGATGATAGAGATTGCCAAGGAGACTTTTTTCTTCCTCACCGCTTTTTATTAGAAAATAACAGATTCCCTCCTTTTTCCTCAAATATAAATTTATGTGTTATATTGAATTCCTTCCTCCTCAGACAAGCCCTTTGTCTCTTTTTCTTTAAAAACTAAAGATAAAAAAAAAACCTAGATATAAATAATAGACTCACATCAGTGTTGCTGTGGAAAGTCAACGAATTAACATATTGAGAACATTTGCAGAGTCCCTGGTGGTCCCTGGTGATACCATTACTGTCCCCTGAGATCTCCACTGATCGTCCCTTACCCAGTCTGGATACAGCCTCAGCCGTGTCTTCTCTTTGCACTTGGAAAACAGAGGCTTCTCTGCCCTCATTCCCCTTCCAACTTCTGTTTCTTTCTCTTCCTTGTATTATGGAGTCAAGCCCATTAATAATACTTCTGCCTTGATTTCCATACCATCTGTTCTTTTAGTATTCCCTGTAGTTTAATTTCTGCTTTCCTGAGCTTGTTTTAAGATTATCAGTAACCTGGGTAATCCAGCAGACCAAGGTTCTTAATCTTTACTTGAACACCTTGTGCTGTCCCCCTTTTCTCTTTTAATAGCCTTTTCTCTGTCCTGTAAAACTTAAACTATACTTCATTGCACTTACCTCTCCTTCCTTCCTTCCTTTCTTTAAACAGCAGTCTGATTGATTGAATGCTTTTTTTTTGAAACAAGAGTCTCACTTTGTCACTCTCAATAGAGTTCTGTAGCGTCACAGCTGACAGCAACATCCTGCTCTTGGACTTAGGCGATTCTCTTGCCTCAGCCTCATGAGTAGCTGGGACTACAGGCATCTGCCACAATGCTCGGCTAGTTTTTGTTGCAGTTTGGCCGGGGCCGGGTTCAAACCTGCCACCCTTGGTGTATGGGGCCAGCGCCCTACTCAATGAGCCACAGGCGCCACCCTGAATGTATGCTTGTTACAGTCAGCCACCATTGAGAACAGAACTAGTCTAGAATGTCAGTTCTAGGGCAAAGGATCAATAGGGACTGTTTTGGTGTGTGCAAGATGGGGCTCTCAGGGGTGGCCTTGGTGATCAGATGGCGATGAGCTCTAGATCCACTAAGACACGTTCTGGACAGCAGGCTGCAGCCCAGCAGCTGCATGCATATCTCTCCCACGTCCTTCACGTGTGCATGAGCAGGCAGTTCACCTGAGCTTCTGCCTTGTGTGTCTGCCTTCGTGCTTCAGCCTGCACATTTGCTTCTTCCTCCACTTGATTCTCATGGTGCGGGGGTTTCTAGAAAGATGACGTTAAAGCCAAGAAAGCTATCTCAGCATTTTTTTTTTTTTTTTTGTAGAGACAGAGTCTCACTGTGTCGCCCTTGGTAGAGTGCTGTGGCGTCACAGCTCACAGCAATCTCCAACTCCTGGGCTTAGGCGATTCTCTTGCTTCAGCTTCCCGAGTAGCTGGGATTACAGGCGCCCGCCACAATACCTGGCTATTTTTTGTTGCAGTTTAGCCGGGGCTGGGTTTAAAACCCGCCACCCTCGGTATATGGGGCCAGCACCCTACTCACTGAGCCACAGGCATTGCCCCTATCTCAGCATTCTTAAGTTTTCTAACATGACCACTAGTAAAAGTAGATTGTCAGATGAGGAAATATAATGATGTTACTCACTGCAGACACGCGTGCTATAACAGCAAGTGTTGACACTGAAGTGACACTCTAGGGAGAACATTGTGGATAGTACAACTCCAGTGAAAGCCAGGAATTAGAAATACCTGAACCTTCACATACCTACTATACTGCTTAACTGCCCTGTTTATATACAGTATACTTAGGCTAAAACTGGATTGTTACATTAAAGTGAATGTCGTCATGTTTAAAAGCTCTGGTGTCTATTTTATTAACGACACCTATTCCTTGCCAACCATAACTTCAGTTTTTTTCTTTTTCTTTTTTTTTTTTTTATGTCAGATCGGTAATGTGCCAACGTCGTAACAAGATTTGTGGGAGGCACATCTCACGCATGCTCATGAAAACCCAATCATCACGCTTATGAACTACAAAAGGATCAGTTTTTTTCTTTTTCAGTTGGCAAAGGGGAGGGGTGGAGTGGAGTTCTAGTACCAGATCAATAAATAGTTCAGAGCTGGTGTGCTGGCTCAGCAGTGTCACGGTGGAAGGCTTTTTCTAACTCTCCTTTTCATCTTTAGGTGGTTGCTATACATCCAGGCATCATGTCTATGGTGTAGACGTGAAGAAGACGGAGGGTGGTGGGCAAAACGATTTTCCTACCAAAAACATAAAAAAAGAAAACCAGTCCCTGTGGATATAGTTAGAACTGATTGTACATCCTTCCTTTGACCAATTATCAGCCAGAATAAATGGGATTGCTAGATTGGTTTATAATTAGTTGTGAGTCAGCTAAAGAATCAAAAGTCCTGGCCAGGCGCGGTGGCTCACACCTGTAATCCTAGCATGTTGGGAGGCTGAGGTGAGTGGATTGCTTGAGCTCATGGGTTTGAGACCAGCCTGAGCAAGAGCGAGACCCATCTCTAAAAAAGAGCCGAGTGTTGTGGGGGGCACATGTAGTCCCAGTTACTCGGGAGGCTCAGGCAAGAGAATCACTTGAGCCCAAGAGTTTGAGTTTGCTGTGAGCTGTGACTCTACAGCACTCTACGGAAGGCAATAAAGTGAGACTCTGTCTCAAAAAAAAAAAGAATTGAAAGTCCTACATGTACTACTTGAGCAGGGAGGGTGTAGATTGAGGTGGTTGTGTGCACAACAGTTACAACTGCCGTGGTCAGTCGTTATTGTTCCTGAGGAGGAGTAAATACATAGTAAAATTTTACCAGTGATCCAGTATTGCCTCTGTTTCATGAACTCTAAAGACAAAAGAGTAAGTTGACTTACTTTTACCTTTCTTGCAGATGGAAAAAGGAGAAGATATTAACATTAAGCAAGTGTTACTGAGTATGAGAAAATATCGAATGGGACTTATTCAGACACCAGATCAACTTAGATTCTCATATATGGCAATAATAGAAGGAGCAAAGTATATAAAGGGAGATTCTAATATACAGGTAAACTTTTCTTGGGAAAAAATAATACTAGTTTGTTAAACACAGCATCAAATAATTGTACTCAACTTGAGCCCTTCTCCCTTCCAAAAAAAGTGTATCTGAATTAATATGATAAATCCAATTGCCTATTTTAAAATTGTAAAATGTAAGTTCACTTCTTTGAGTATATTCAGCCTCAGGTTAAATGCTATATGTTACTTAAAAGACCTACTGTGGGAACAAGATTTCATTAAAGAAACTGAATGTTCATGTAAGGGTGATTTAAGTATTTAATTATTAAAATAAACCAGAAAACTTAGTTACTTTTGCCCCATTAAATTCTTAACATGGGATTACATAGTATTTAGATTATATAACAGTTATTTCACATTATAACAATGAGCAACTTGAATACTTACAGCAGATATAATGAAATACTGGTAAAATGTTACATTGTTGTGAGCCTTATTCTCATGAAAATACTTTTTATTATTGATTATAAGTAGATGCTAGTATTTTTTAGTACTATTATAGATAATATAAGTAGATAGGCTCTTTTTTTGTTACTTTCTCACATGTGAACAAGTTTACCGTAGCCTCATAGAATGAGTTAGTATTTCGTCTATTTGTACCTTCTGAAAGAGATACTAGATAATTGTTACATCTTGCTTTGTAGAATTCACCAGTGAACCTATTTGGGCCTGGTGCTTTCTGGTTTAGGAGGTTATTAATTAATGATTACATTTATAAATAGATAAAGGCCCATTCAGATTGTCTATTTCTTCTCGTGTGTGCTTTGGCCAATTGTGTCTTTTAAGGGATCCGCCATTTCATCTGGGTTGTCGACTTTAAGGGCACAAAGTTGTTAATGATGTTCCTTTACTGTTCTTTCATGTCCATGGGGTCTGTAGTGATGGGCTGTTTATATTACGTTATTTGTGTCCTCTTTCTTTTTTCTTAGTTAGTCTGGCTACAGGTTCATTAATTTTATTGATCTTTTCAAAGAACATGCTTTCGTTTTCCTTCATTTTGTCTATTGATTTTCTGTTTTTCTTTTCTTTTCTTTCTTTTTTTTTTTTTTTGCAACAGAGTCTCAAGCTGTCATCCTGGTGGCATCACAGCCCACAGCAACCTCAAACTCTTGGACTTAAGTGATTCTTTTGCCTCAACCTCCCAAGTAGCTGGGACTACAGGTGCCTGCCACAACACCCAGCTATTTTTTTTGTTGCAGTTGTCATTGTTGTTTAGCTGGCCAGGCTAGGTTTGAACCTGCCATCCTGGGTATATGTGGCCCGCAGCCTAACCACTGAGCTACAAGAGCCACTGATTTCCTGTTTTGTTTTTGTTTATGTTTGTTTGTTTTGAGACAGTCTCACTATATCGCCCTTGGTAGAGTACCGTGGCGTCACAACCCACAGTAACCTCAAGCTCTTGGGCTTAAGCGATTCTCTTTCCTCAGCCTCCCAAGTAGCTGAGACTACAGGCGCCCGCCACAACACCTACCTGTTTTTTTGTTGTAGTTGTTTAGCTGGCCCTGGCCAGGTTTGAACCCAGCACCCTCCATGTATGTGGCTGGCGCCATAACCACTGTGCAGTACCAAGCTGATTTCCTGTTTTTCTTATTTATTTTCTTCTGCTTACTTTGGGTTCCTTAGGTGGAAACTTAGGTTATTGATTTTAAGTTTGTTTTTTTGTTTATTTGTTTTGTTTTGTTGAGACAAGGTCTTCTTGCTCTGTCTCCCAGACTAGAGGGTAGTGGTGCCATCATAGCTCACAGCATCTTGCCTCAGCCTTCTGAGTAGTTGGGACCACAAGCACACAGCACGGTGCCTGGGTAATTATTTATTTATTTATTTAGAAACAGGATTATCTTCTTCCTTAGGCTGGTCTCTCCCTCCTGGCCTCAAGTACTCCTCCCTTGACCTCCCAAAGTGCTGGGATTACAGGCAGGAGGCACTGTGCCCAACCTAGGTATTTCTTTTCTAATAATATACATACATACAAAGCTACACATTTTCCTCTAAGCCCTACTTTTGCTATATCCCACAACTTTTAATAAGTATTGTTTTTCATTTTGATTTATTTTAAAATATAAGGTGTCCATAAAGTTTATTTGTAATTTCAAATAACTAAAATTGCATGCAAACTTCACAGACATCCTGTATTTTTAAATTTTTCTTAAGATCTCTCCTTTGAGCTATTTAGAATTATATTGTTTAATCTCAACTTATTTTGGGGATTTTTTTGGTTATCTCTTTGGTTTTTTTTAAGACAGGGTCTCCTTTTGTCACCCTGAATAGAATGCAGTGGTATCCTCATAGCTCATAGCAACCTCAAACTCCTGAGCTCAAGAGATCCTCCTGCTCCAGCATCCAGAGTAGTTGGAACTACAGGTGCACTCCACCATACCTGGCTAAATTTTTCTGTTTTTGGTAGAGATGAGGTCTCACCCTTGCTCAGGCCAGTCTTGAACTTCTGACGTCAAGCATTGATCCTGCCTCAGCCTCCTAGAGTGCTAGGATTATAGGCATGAGCCACCACACCTGACTATCTCTCTGTTTTTAATTACTTTCTAGTTTAATTCCACTATGGTCTTTGAGCACATACACATCTAGGTAGATACATCTATAGATAGTATATCTACATCTGTATAGACCTTAATTATATCCGTTTGATTGATGATATTGTTGAATTCATCTCTGTCGCTACTGATTTTCTGCGTCCCACATGTAGCCATTTCTGATGGAAGAATGTTAGAGTCTCCAGCTGTAAAAGTGGATTCATCTCTTTGTCCTTGCAGTTCTGTTTTTGCCTTTCAGAGTTTGCTGCTCTTGTTGGGTGCATGCCTGTTAAGGATTTTGTGTCTTGGAGAATTGACCTGTTTGTCATTATGTCATGCTCTTTTTCCCTCATAATTTTCCTTGGGATCTGTGCTGGTGTCTGAAATTGATAGGGCTACTCTTGTTTTCTTTTGATTAGTGTTATTAGCATGGCATATTTTTTAAATGTTTGCTTTAATACATTTCCATCTTTATTTTTTAAGTGAGTTTCTTACAGATATCTTGTTTTTTGATCTGCTCTGAGAATCTCTTTTAACTGTTGCTTTTAGACCATTGACATTCAAAGTGATTCCTAATAAATTTTGACAAATATCTGCTCTATTTGTTACTGTTTTCTATTTGTTGTCCTTACTCTTTTTCTGTTTCTATATTCTACTCTTTCTTTTTTTAGACAGATTCTCACTCTGTTGCCCTGGGTAGAGTGTCGTGGTGTCATAGCTCAGGGCAGCCTCCAACTCCTGAGCTCAGGCGATTATCTTGCCTTAGCCTCCCAAGTAGCTGGGAGTACAGGTGCCCACCAACATGCCTGGCTATTTTTTGTTGTTGCAGCTGTCATTGTTGTTTAGTGGCCTGGGCTGGCTTTGAACCAGCCAGTCTTGGTGTACGTGGCTGGCACCTTAACCTAACCACTGTGCTATGGGCGCCGAGCCTATTCTACTCCTTTTTTTTAAAATGGCTTTTGTGGTTTGAGTTGTGCATTTTGTATGATTCCATTTCCTCTCCTTTCTTGGGGGAACTAACTGTCTACTCAGTAGTACTTGGTCCATGTAATTTTTCTTCATCTTTAGTACTACCTTTAGCCCCTTCCCGGCCACCTTGCTGCCCCACAACTGCTAAACTATGTGGGACTCAATTTCAGTCTTACTTTAAATTTTTATGATGTGAGTGGTATTTTCACTATTGGATACAGTTATGTGTTAGTTAGTTAGTTAGTTTGTTTGTTTGAGACAGAGCCTCAAGCTATCGCCCTGGGTAAAGTGATGTGGCATCACAGCTCACAGCAACCTCAAACTCTTGAGCTTAAGCAATTCTCTTGCCTTAGCCTCCCAAGTAGCTGGGACTACAGGCGCCCGCCACAACGCCCAGCCATTTTTTGGTTGCAGCTGTCGTCGTTTGGCGGACCCGGGCTGGATTCGAACCGCCAGCTCAGGTGTACATGGCTGGCACCTTAGCCCGTTGAGCCACAGGTAAAGTGATTATATCTTAAGATTCCAATTCCTGGGCGGCACCTGTGGCTCAAGGAGTAGGGCGCTGGCCCCATATGCCAGGGGTGGTGGGTTCAAGCCCGGCCCTGGCCAAAATTGCAAAAAAAAAAAATTCCAATTTCTTTGACCTTCCTAAATAAATATAGATAATCTGTAATTGCGTCTTGGCACAAGGTCAGGCATAAATACAGAAAGTAGTTGCTGATGCTACTACGTATTTATTAGCAAAGTCCCCATATCAGTGATGACAGTAAACTTCCCAGAGTAAATATCTAATTTGGCAATTCAGATGTGATGTTGTAAGATTTCTAGCTGATAATTTGAAACGACTGATGAAATATGAAATACAAATGGTCTAACAAATTACAGGGAATTTCAAGTTTAATCGTATCACTTTCCTGTTTTCTTCAGTGATGAAATGGGTGGCTTTAGGTTCCAGGCAGTATGTGAAACATTGCTCTTAGCAGCATTTGATACATGGTGTGTTTCAGCATGACTGTGGAGTTTAGAAAGAATGACAGAATTGTGCAGACCTCGGCAGGAGCACTCGTGTGAGTTCGCACACAGTGAGATGTAGTTCCTGGGCTTTCACCAGTCAGCAGTGACAGGCTGGGGCAGGGCAGGTGACTCAGGAGCACTGCTCTCTCGTATGATGCAGGCAGAGCAGAGAAGTGTGGGCTTGCTGAATAGACAGGGCAGGATGGTCTTGTCCTTTTGTTTTGTTTTGTTTTAATTCATTAGCATTAGATTTGTCTTTTTTTTTCTTCTTTGTAGAGTACTTTTCTTTCTTTCTTTTTGTTTTTTTTTGGAGAGTCTCATGCTATTGCCCTGGGTAGAGTACTGTGGTACTCAGCTCACAGCAACCTCCAACTCGGGTTCAAGCAATCCTCTTGCCTCAGTTGTTCTATATTTAGTAGAGACGGGGTTTTGCTCTTTGCTTAGGCTAGTCTTGAACCTGTGGGCTCAAGCAGTCCGCCGGCCTCGGCCTCCCAGAATGCTGGGATTATGGGCGTGAGCCACCTTGCCTGGCCAGTTGAGTACTTTTCTTTCTTTTTTTTTCTTTGCATTATTTATTATTTTCACTTGTTTTGTTCTTTCTGACATACTTTTTTTCCCCCAGAATATAATGGGGATACACACATTTTGATTACAGAGTTTGCTTTTGTCTATTGTAAGTCAAAGTTATAAGCATGCCCTTCACCCAGGAAGTGTGTTATACCCATTAGGTGTAAATTTGCCCGTCCCCATCCGTCCCCCTCCCACCTACTTGAATTCCATTGAGTTTTGCTTCCTTATGTGCAGTAGTTAATCAACTAGTTGCAATTTAGTATTGACCACATGTGGGGTTTGTTTTTCCATTCTTGATACTTCACTTAGGAGATGGTCTCCAATTCCATCCAGGTTGTTACAAAAGACACTGCTAGATCACTATGTTTTATGGCTCAGTAGTATTCCATGACATACATATACCACATTTTATTAATCCACTTGTGTATTGATGGACATTTGGGTCGTTTCCACATCTTTTGACACTGTAAATTGTGCTACAATAAACATTTGAGTACAAGTGTCTGTCTCATAAAATTTGTTTTTTCCTTTGAGTAAATACCTAGTGGTGGGATTGCTAAATCACTGGAGGTCTACTTTTAGTGCCTTGAGGTATCTCCATAGAATTTTCTATAGGGGTTGTACTAGTTTGCAGTCCCACCAACAGTGTCTGAGTGCTCCTTTCTCTCCACATCCACACCAGCTTCTGTTGCTTGGGGACTTTTTGATATAAGCCAGTCTCATTGGAGTTAAGTTTGTTTTTTTTTTTTTTGGTAAAGACAGTCTCACTTTCTCGCCCTCAGTAGAGTACTGTGGTGTCACAGCTCACAGCAACCTCCAGCTCTTGGGCTTAGGCGATTCACTTGCCTCAGCCTCCTGAGTAGCTGGGACTACAGGTGCCTGGCCACAACGCCTGGCTATTTTTTTGTTGCAGTTTGGCCAGGGCTGGGTTCGAACCCACCACAACTCATATTTGAAGCCAATGCCATACTCACTGAGCCACAGGCGCCACTCTAAGTTTGATATCTTTAATGTGGTATTAATTTGCATTTCCCTGATGATTAGAGACACGGGGCATTTTTTCATGTGTTTTTGCCCGCTAGTCTACCTCCATTTAAAAAGTTTCTGTTCATGTCTTCTGCCCACTTTTAATTTATTTGTTTATTTTTTGTTGTTTTTATTAAATCATAACTTTGTACATTGATGCATTTATGGGGTTCAGAGTACTGTTTCAGTATACAATGTGAAATGCTTACATTGAATTAAGTACTACTCTGCCCACTTTTTAAATGTTTAATCTTTTCTTGCTGATTGAGTTCTTTATAGTTTCTGGTTATCAGCCCTTTACTGGATGAACAGCGTGCAGATATTTTCTCCATTCTGTAGGTTATCTATTTGCTCTACTGATTGTGTCTTTGGCTGTGCAGATACTTTTTTTTTTTTTTTTTTTTTGTAGAGACAGAGTCTCACTTTGTCGCCCTGGGTAGAGTGCCGGGGCGTCACAGCTCACAGCAACCTCCAACTCCTGGGCTTAGGCGATTCTCTTGCCTCAGCCTCCCAAGTAGCTGGGACCACAGGCGCTCGCCACAACGCCCGGCTATTTTTCTGTTTTGCAGTTCAGCTAAGGCTGGGTGTGAACCCGCCACCTTTCAGTATACGGGGACGGCGCCCAACTCGATGAGCCACAGGCGCCGCCCTGTGCAGATACTTTTTAATTTGATCACGTCACATTCATTTATTTCTGTTGCTGTGACTACTTTGTGGTCTTCTTCAAAAATTCTTTACCAAGGCCACTATAAAATTTTCCAACATTTTCTTCTAAAACTCTCATAGTTTCTTGTTATAGGTGTCAGTCTGTTGTCCACTGTGATTAATTTCTGTGAGTGACAAGAGATGTGGGTCCTGTTTCAGTCTTTTACATGTGGCTATCCAGTTTTCCCAGAACCACTTATTGAATAGACATTCTTTCTCCCACTGTATGTTTTTGTCTGGTTTGTCAAAGATCAGAGGGGACTGTGAGGATGGTTTCATGGGCGGGTTCTCTGCTGTGATGCACAGGTCTGTGTCTTGATTTGTATGCCAGTACCATGCTGCTTTAATTATGATAGCCATGTAGTATAGCCTGGAGTCTGATAAAGTGATGCCTCCAGATTTTTTCTTATTTCATAAGGTTGCATTCGTTATTCAGGATCTTTCTGATTCCATAGGAAGCATAGAACTATTTTTTCTAGCTCTCACATGGGCCGGAGTGGGGAGAGTGCCTGCATTTCCTTCTGCTGTCCGGTCCCTCAGCCACTTGGCTCCAGTTGAGTACTTTTCTTATTGACATATTCTGAATTTGTTGCATGTTCTGGGAAGTTGTCCAGAATAATCATCCCGGGCAGTGTGAGTGAAAACTCTGGTCCTGCCGGGCGCAGTGGCTCACGCTTGTAATCCTCACACTTGGGAGGCCAAGGTGGTTGGATTGCTTGAGCTTAGGAGTTCAAGACTAGCTTGAGCAAGAGTGAGACCCCATCTCTAAAAAAATAGCTAAGCGTTGTGGCAGGTACCTGTAGTGACAGCTACTTGAGAGGCTGAGGCAAGAGAATTGCTTGAGCTCAACAGTTGGAGGTTGCTGTGAGCTGTGACGACACAACAGTCTACAGAGGGTGACATAGTGAGACTGTGTCTCAAAAAAACAAAAAAAAACCTCTGGCCCTATTGTTTATTAGTTGCATAGCCTTGGGCAGTGATGACAGTGGTGTCAGTGCTCCTTCCCGGAGGTGGCTGTGGCGTCAGAGCCAGTTCATGTGAGGTGTCAGAGTCCAGCACAGGGTGTGGTACATGCTCCACCCCCGCATCTTTGTGTAAAGTCTGTTTGGAGTAAGTAACAAAAATGCAACATAGGAGAAGAGAGAAAGCTGACACATGTACAGAGAAAACGTCTCATCTCCAGTGCACAGGAGTTCCCTGTTAATGCTCAGGGTGGGTCAGCCCCAGCGCCCTGCTTCTCCTGGTGCAGACACGACCTGCCCGAGTCGTGCTCTGCAGCCTCATCCTGCCTGCTCAGCACTGTGTGTTCCCGTCCTTTTGGCACACGTTCCTCCAGTGCTGCAGATTAGACAACTCCATGTTCTCCTGTAGATAAACCATTACAAAACAAAAAGAGTGCATTAATTATGACAAAGTTAAATAGCCATATGTGGGAAAGGTTGACTGTGATAAAAATGCCTTTTTCTTTTTAATTCTTGTGTTGTACAGTAACAACAGACAGACTAGAAACTAGTTTATCCAGTGTGTGCATTTCCCAGGGTGTTTTAGGAAGAATCTAAAGATACACATATAAGCATTCCTCCTAACAATACCATTTTGCACAGAAGTAACTCGGGGGAATGAATGTTCCATAAGTATAAGAAAAATTTAAGTCTCTGGGCGGCGCCTGTAGCTCAGTGGGTAGGGCGCTGGCCACATACACCGAGTCTGAAGGGTTCAAACTCTGCCCCGGCCAGCTAAAACAACAATGACATCTGCAACAACAACAAAAATTAGCTGGGCATTACGGTGGGCACCTGCAGTCCCAGCTTCTTGGGAAGCTGAGGCAAGAGAATCACTTAAGCCCAAGAGTTGGAGGTTGCTGTGAGCTGTGACACCACAGCACTCTACCCAGGGCGACAGCTTGAGACTGTGTTCCAAAAAAATAAATAAAATAAGTAAGTCTCAGTGTTACATCTCTGTAAAATCTTCACACTCCTCAGACAACAAGTAGAGCGTCCCTTGTTAATTAGATCCAAGACTCTTTGCTTCCTGCATAGTATCAATACCAGGTCACTGGGGCAAGAGTCAGAGTTACAGGTGATCAGAACCATTGGCTCCCCCTCCTCTCTCTTGCCCACGGTTGTTGTGATGTATCTAGAAGGTAGCTGTGTGCCCAACCCTTGAAGAACTTCAGAGAACACGGTCCCAGTGCATATGAGATCCTTGCGCCCTCCTCGTGCCTGTGCGGTTATGGTTCATCTGGGCCCAGATACACGTGGGACCTCTTCTTCCCCTACCTTTGTTCCTGAATGGTGGCAGGAGGGCACAGAAAACTTAGTGTTTGGCAGACGTGGTGCTGGACGTCCTTGTGCTATCTCACTGGGTCACCACCGCAGTCTCTCAAAAGTAGGTGATAGTGTCCTTTTTGACAGAAGAAAATGAAATTTCTCTTCAACTTGGTGTGAGTTCTGCTTTTGGTTATCATCAGTTCTGAAGTCTAGACAGGTTAGAGTTCGTTTCCTTAGCCCAGTGGTGGGCTCGCTACCTGGGGCTGTGAGCGTACCTGGAAGGGATGGCCAAATAAAGTCCTTCGGTACCCTGAGTACCTGCGTGGAGATCTCACGGTTGGTTCTCTCTTAGTGGCAAGGATCAAGAAGGTAGCAGATGTCACTCGAGTGCGGTTGTGGTCACTGCTCCAGTGTTACATGACAAGTGGGTTAGGACTGGATAGGGGGCAGGCAGAATCTAACTTTGGCTAAAATCTTCTCTTTTGTTTTTAATGCCAGTTATGTTTTGTTTTTAATCAACATATACTCATTATATGTAGTTATGGAGTATAGTGTGATATTTTGATACACGTGTATATTATATAATGATGAGATCAGGGTATTTAGCACATCTGTCACCTCATACATCTTATCATTTCTTTGTGGTGAGAACATTCTGAATCCTATTTTGAAATACAAAATAAAACATTTTTAGTCATAGTCATTCTGCTATGCAGTAGAGCACCGAACTCACTTCTCCTGACTGTGACTCTGCACCTGTCGCCCGGTCTCTCCCCACCGTCCCCTCTCCTTACTCTTCCCAGCCTCTGGCAACCGCTATCTGGTCTGCCCTGTGAGGTTAACTTTTTCAGATTCACACGTGACTGAGATCACGCAGTATCTGTCTTTCTATGCCTGGCTTATTTCACTTACCATTATGTTCTCCAGATTCATCCATTTTGCTCCTGATGCGATTTCATTCTTCTTAATATGGTTGAATAATGTTCCATTATATACGTATATACCACATTTTCTTTCTCCCTTCACTCATTGCTGAACACTTTGGTCGATTCCCTATCTTTGCTTTTATGAATAATGCTGTAGTAAACATGGGAATGTAGATTTATCCTCAACAAACTAATTTTTCTTCCTTTGGATAAATACCCAGAAGCAGGATTGCTGCATCATGTGTGTGTTCTAGTTTGAGGAATTTACGTTCCCACTAAAGGTGTAAGAATTCACCTTCATTTGCGTTTATTTTCTTGTCTTTCTGATAATAGCTGTTGTAATTGGGGTAAGGTGAATATGGCATTGTGATATTGATTTGCTTTATACTGATGATTAGTAGGGTATTTGGGCTTTTTTTCATGTACCTATTAGCCATTTGTATGTTGTGCTTGAGAAATATCTGTTCATGTCTTTTGCTCATTTTTTAATTGTATTTGGGTTTTTTGATGTTGAATTGTTTGAATTCTTTATATATTCTTGATATTAACTCCGTGTCAGGTAAAGATGTTTTCTCCCACTCAGTAGGTTATCTCTTCACTCTTGGTTGTTTGCAAAAGCTTTTTAGTTTACTGTAATCCCACTTGTCTGTTTTTGCTTTTGTTACCTATGCTTTTCAGGTCTTGTCCAAAAAATCCTTGCCCAGGCCAGGGCTCCCCTGGCCTATAATCCTAGCACTTTGCGAGGCTGAGGCAGGTGGATTGCTTGAACTCAGGAGTTTGAGACCAGCCTGAGCAAGAGTGAGTCCTCGTCTATAAAAAACCAAAAGTAGCAGGGGGTTGTGGCAAATGCCAATAGTGCCAGCTACTGGGGAAGCTGAGGCAAGAGGATCCTTGAGCCCAGGAGTTTGAGTTTGCTGTGAGCTGTGACGCCACGGCACTCTACCAAGGGCAACAAAGTGAGACTCTTGTTAACAAAAAAAATCCTTGCCCAGACAAATGTCCTAAAGTGTCTCCTCTTTCTTACAGTACTTTTATAACTTCAGGTCTTAGTTGAGGTCTTCGGTGCATTTTGAGTTAGTTTTTATGTGGGGTGAGAGGTGCAGGTCTGGTTTCACTCTTCTGCCTGTGCATCACCATTTGTCGAAGACACTGTCCTTTCCCCAGTGTTTGTTCTTGGTATCGCTGTTGAAAATCAGTTGGCTTTATTTCTTTAAAGACCTTATTTCTCTTTCTCATACCTGTTGCTCTGGGTAGGACTTTTGTCCAGTATTGTGTTGAATACAGTTGGTGAGAGTAGACATGTTTGTCTTGTTCCAGACCTTGGAGGAAAAGCTTTCAACTTTTCCTTCTTCCTGTATTTAACTGTGGGTTTATCATTATGGCCTTTATTGTGTTGAGGTATGTTCCTTCTGTACCTAATTTGTTGAGAGTTTTTATTTATTTATTTATTTTTCAGTAGAGACAGAGTCTTACTATATCGCCCTCAGTAGAGTGCCGTGGCGTCACACAGCTCACAGCAACCTCCAGCTCCTGGGCTTAGGCGATTCTCTTGCCTGAGCCTCCCGAGTAGCTGGGACTACAGGCGCCCGCCACAACGCCCGGCTATTTTTCTGTTTTGCAGTTCGGCCGAGGCCAGGCTTGAACCTGCCACCTTCAGTATGTGGGGCCGGCGCCCTACTTGATGAGCCACAGGTGCCGCCCTTGTTGAGAGTTCTTACCATAAAGGTTTGTTGGATGTTGTCAAATGCTTTTCCTTTGTCTGTTGATACGATCTTTTTCTTGATTCTGTTAGTGTAATATTATAAAGGGAAACTGATTTGCCTATGTTGAATCATTTTTTCTTTTTTTTTTTTTTTTTTTGAGACAGAGTCTATGTCACCCTGGGTAGAGTGCTACAGCAACCTTAAACTCTGGGGCTTAAGCGATTCTCTTGCCTCAGCCTCCCAAGTAACTGGGACTATAGGTGCCTGCCACAACACCTGTTAATTTTTAGAGATGAGGTCTGGCGCTGGCTTAGGCTGGTCTTAAACCTGTGAGCTCAGGCAATCCATCTGCCTCAGCTTCCCAAAGTGCTAGGATTATAGGCATGAGCCACCACATCCGGCCCAGTGTTAAATCATTCTTGCATCCCTGGGATGAATCTTACTAGATCGTGATGAATAGATACCATGTCGCCCTGGGTTGAGTGCTGTGGGTCACAGCTCACACCAACTTCAAACTCCTGGGCTCAAGCGATTCTCTTACATCAACCTCCCAAGGTGCTAAGACTACAGGCACCCTCCACAATGCCCAGCCATTTTGTTGTTGTTGTTGCAATTGTTGTCGTTTAGCTGGCCTGGACCAGGTTTGAACCCACAATCCTTGGTGTATGTGGCTGGCACTGTAACCACAATGCCCTGGGTGCTGAGCCAAGTGATACTTTTAATGTACTGTTGAATTTGATTTACTGTTGTTTTGTTGAGGACTTTTGCAACCTTGTTCATCAGTGGTCTTGGCCTGTAGTTCCGGTTTCAGTATCAGGGTAATGTTGGCCTAGTAGAATGAATTTGGAAGATTTCCCTCCTCTTTACCTTTTTCCTATAATTTGAAAAGAATTGGTATTCATTCTTTTTTAAATGTTTGGTGGAATTCAGCAGTGAGGTCATCAGCTCCTGGACTTTTTTTTTGATTGGAGACTTGTTATTACTGACTCAATGTTGTTACTTATTATTTTTCTTTCTTTCTTTTTTTTTTTTTTCCTAGAGACGGAGTCTCACTTTATGGCCCTGGGTAGAGTGCCGTGGCGTCACACAGCTCACAGCAACCTCCAACACCTGGGCTTAGGCGGTTCTCTTGCCTCAGCCTCCCGAATAGCTGAGACTACAGGCGTCCGCCACAACGCCTGATTATTTTTCTGTTTTGCAGTTTGGCCAAGGCCAGGTTTGAACCCGCTACCTTCGGTATATGGGGCCGGTGCCCTACTCGCTGAGCCACAGGCACCGCCCTACTTATTATTTTTCATTAAAGGTTTTCTCTTTCTTCATGGTTCTGTTTTGGTAGGTTGTATATGTTAAGGAATTTAGCTGTTTCCTCTAGGTTTTCCAATTTGTTGATGTTTCATTTTTCATGATAGTGTTTTATGATACTTTGGAGGTTGGGGGGATTTTTTTTTTGTTTTTTTTTTTTTGAGACAGAGCCTCAAGCTGTCACCCTGGGTAGAGTGCTGTGGCATCACAGCTCACAACAACCTCCAGCTCCAACCTCTAACCTCCAGCTCCTGCTTCCGCCTCCCAAGTAGCTGGGACTGCAGGCGCCTGCCACAATGCCTGCCCCCCACTTTTTCTTTTTTTTTTTTTGGTTGCAACTGTCATTGTTTGGTGGGCCCAGGCTGGATTCGAACCCACCAGCTCAGGTGTACATGGCTGGTGCCTTAGCCGCTTGAGCCACAGGTGCAGAGCCTGGGAGGATTTTTTAAAAATTTATTTAGCTATTGTTTGAGACAGAGCTCTTACTCCGTCACTGGTGGTAGAGTGCTGTGACATCATCACAGCTGTCAACAACCTCAAACTCTTGGCTTCAAGTGATCGTCCTGCCTCGGGCTCCTGAGTTGCTGGGATTACAGGTGCCCATAGTGACGCCCGGCTACTTTTTCCATTTTTTGTAGAGACAGGGTCTTGCTCTTGCTCAGGCTGGTCTGGGACTCCTGAGCTCAATCTATCCACCCACTTCAGCCTCCCAGTGTGTTAGGATTACAGTTGTGCACCACTGTGCTTTGCCTCTTTTTTTTTTCTTTTTTAGTTTTATGACTATTTATTTTTGAGACAGGATCTTGTTCTGTCGCCTGCTGTAGAGTGCAGTGGTATCATCATAGCTCACGGCAATCTCAGACTCCTAGGCTCAGGCAGTTCTCGTGCCTTAGCCTTCTGAGCAGCTGGGATATAGGTGTGCACCCCCAAGGCCTGGATAACGTTTTTACTATTTTTGTAGAGCTAAGGTCTCACACTTCTGGCCTCAAACAATCCTCTGACTCACCTCCTAGAATTCTTGGATTACAGGCATGAACCGCTCTGTCCAGCCACGACTTTTAAGTTTATTTTTTCTTGGCATATTTTATACTTTCAGTGTATTACTATTTTATCATTCACAGGGAGTTCTTATGACTTATTCCAGAAGTACTTTTTTTTTTTTTTTTTTTTGGCTGGGGCTTAAACCCACCACCTCCGGTCTATGGGGCTGGCGCCCTACTCCTTTGAGCCACTGGCAACACCCTACAGAAGTATTTTTATGTTTCAACTACACACCAAGTCTGGTTTCACTTTATTTTCTCACTCCCCTCATTCCACCTTTGGAGTCTGCTCAGACCCAGAAACAGTGCCCAGGTGGTGTGATTCTAGGAGGAGTCAGAATGTAGATCCCGCTCAGAGTGTCCTGCTTTCTTATTTGTACTCTTTGTCCTCCAGCCTGTGCTCCCCACTCCCACTAGCACGCCGTCCCCCTTGCCTGCCAACCAAAGAGTGTTTTGGGATGAGAGTGGCCAGATTGACCGGATGCTGCATGCCCCAGGTTCGAGTCTTTGCTGGACATCAGTGCCCTTCGTGAAGCTTGTAAAACATGCACATGCCTAGGCCCCAACTTAGCCTTCCTGAATCAGAATCTCCGGGGTTTTCAGGGCTTCTGGCAGGTATTTGATGATTCTACTGCACAGTTTTAGCATAAATTAGGAGATACAGACTAGCTGTGGTTTGGGAAGTAGCCATAGGGTGGTAACAGGATGGGTTGCTGCAGGGACCATGGGGATGAGGTGGGAACTGATGAATGCCTTCTTTTTTTTTTTTTTTTTTGAGACAGAGTCTCACTATGTCACCCTGGGTAGATGCCATGGCGTCACAGCTCACAGCAACCACAAACTTTTGGGCTTAAGAGATTCTCTTGCCTTAGCCTTCCATTGGCCACTTATAATACTTCGTATTTCTGTGGTATCAGTTGTAATGTCTTTTTACAGCTTTGATTTTATTTGAGTTTGCTCTTTGTTTCTTAGTCAAATGAAAGTTTGTTGCTTTTGTTTATGTTAAAAACTCTGTTTTTGTTGACCTTTTGTGTTTTATTAGTCTCTTTTTTTTAAATTTCTGCTCTGATATTTATAATTTCCTTACTTCTAATTTTGGGTTTAGTTTTTTTTTTTTTAACTGATGTTTATTTTCCTCCAACTTTATTTCCATCTTGTTTAAGAGCTTATAGAAGAACAGCTTAAGACCATTCAGTGGTTGTTCCTACCCATTCAGTGCCCTGAGCAGTGGGAGCTGCAGACCAGTCTTCAGTGGCAGGCTGGGCACTCCAGTCTTCAGCGGGGAACCGCCGAGTAGGCACAGAGGGCACCTGCACACCTTCTGACCAGTCTGCAACCTCTGGTTGCGTAGCTGTAAACTCAGGAGCTGGAGCAGTCCATTCACCCTGAAATTCCTCCTTGGTCACACCTTTCTCAGCAGCAGCCTGTTCTTCCTTTTCAGTGTCTTCAGGATCTCTGTTAGAAATAGAGATCTGGCATGACCTCCCATGGATGTTCACGGGAGATGGTGCCACGCATGCAGAGAACTTCCCGGGCCAGGATCCACCACATCAAACCTACTGAGTGAGCTCCCTTGTTGTTGGATGGGATGGCAATGTCCACGTAACACAGAGGAGAATCTGTGTTACACAGAGCAATGGTAGGCAGGTTAACATAAGATGCCTCTGTGAGAGGTTGGTGATCAGCCCTGGGATCAGTAACCACTAGAAGACGAGGCTCCCGGAAGGCTGCCTGGATCTGGTTAGTGAAGGTTCCAGGAGTGAAGCGGCCAGCAATAGGAGTGGCTCCAGGGGCAGCAGCAAACTTCAGCACAGCTCGCTGGCCAGTATTCCTAGAGGATATGACACTGACATCAGCAGGGTTTTCAATGGCAACAATGGCCCGAGCTGCCAACAGAAGTTTTTCCTAGGTTCTCTTCAGATTTATTTATTTATTTATTTATTTATTTATTTATTTATTTATTTATTTTTGAGACAGAGCCTCAAGCTGTCACCCTGGATAGAGTGCTGTGGCATCACAGCTCACAGCAACCTCCAACTCCTGGGCTCAAGCGAGTCTCC
>CAUYRH010019810.1:0-49282 GCA_963574655.1 Perodicticus potto | reverse complement strand
AGATGATATGATTGTATATCTGGAAACCCCAGAGAATCAACTACAAAACTCTTAGAAGTGGCCACACACTCTTTAGCCAATTTTTATATCCAGTACATACTGAATGTATGTGTTGGTTGAATTAGTAGATGCATAACCATTAAGTGACAAAAATCTAAATCATCAGATTAGATTGTGAGCAACTTGCTTTGCATATGTACCTTTCATGTCATAAGAAATGGAAAATAATACAGTACCATAGATAGTCCTGATCTGGATGCTTTTCAAGCATGTTTGAGGAAAAATATATTGTCCTTCCTTATAATAATGGCCCAAGACGCTTGTCTATTGCATGTGATCTGGAAGCACAGAAGCATGGCTTAGGCTGGGAATGGACCATTACTTGTCCAAAGCTCAAGTATGAGCATCTCATACTTTGATCAGAAAGTCTATACACGTAAAAAAAGGCTGATAAGTCATAAAAAACACCAGGTGTCTGAGAGTCATGTCATGAATTCAGGGGGCTAGGGACCTTAGAGGTCAGACCATCAGCAAATACAGAGAGAGAAGTTGGAAGAAGAAATTGGAGAAATGTCTTAGGAAAAAGTGGTAGAGCTGCATTTTATAGATTGCAGTGGCCTCTGGCACAGGCTGGTAGAAGTAGTTAAGGTGAAAGATAGTTTCAGATCAGGATGTATAAACTTGATGCATATTTTGAGTGTTACTGATATTTAAATTAGAAGATAATTTTTTCTACATATGCTCAACCAATACCTATTAAAGTTTGTAAATTGCAAGAATATATTCAACATCAACAAATAAATAAGAGCATATTGACATCCATTGGTATTGGTTCCATCTACAAGTCACCAGATGTGTGCTAGAAATGGCAGGAGGAGAGTTCATCATCCACACAGTTTATCCTAGAGCTGTGCTTGCCAAACATCTGTTTGTGAAAGGTCCTAACCTCTGTGTAATAAAGTTTTAAAAAGTAGTCCTTGGAAAAATAAAGTGAAAATAGCATGAATTTTTCCGTTATGTAAATTTATTCATCTCTAAAAACTGTTCTTTGTTTATGGTTTTTGCCCTTTCTGCCTACTTTATTAGTAAAAATCAACTGCCTCCTTTTTTAAATGAAATGATAATGATCACAAATAGCACCTGTTTTTGTTATTTAATTCTCACAATGTAAAAGTTCACAACTTTTGTGAACTTTTATTTCGGTGTTTGTTTTGTTTTACTTTTTAAACTTTTTTTGGTTCATGAAATTAAAGAAATTTAAGAAGCACTGCAATGTAGGATCTTACATTTTGGGCCTTACTAAATTTTCTAATATTTACAAATATCTAGATGTGGTCATCATTTAGCCAAAATGTTTTGGCATCATGTAGACTCAGACTTTGACTGCTTTAAATGGGTTCTTTGACCGTTCTAAGAAAAGGACAGAGTTCAAGTCATGGAAAAAGGACGTAAGCCTAAAACCACCATGAATGTGGGCAATTCATCTGAGTTCAGCAACTGGTGTGGTCCTGTTACCTTTCATGCTGTAAAACTTAGATGAGGAAAAAAGAGAAATGTAACGGAAGTCAGAAATATAAAGAACAGAGTGGATATTGTTTGGATTTGAAGGTCAAGAATACAGCATTTCTCCATCCTACTATAAAAAGTCTAGTTCTGGGCAGTCTTGCATAGAAACCATTACTCATTTCATTGCCTTTTTGAGAATCTGGCCCAGTATTGTAACATAATCATCTGCATAAATCTGTGTTTATCTTAAAGATAATCAAAACACTATAGAAACCATATAGTTTTATTATGTAGGCATGAATCATCATTTATAATTTTTGTTTTTTAGACAGAGTCTCACTCTGTTGCCCCAGGCTAGCGTGCCATGGCACTGTAGCTCTGAGCAACCTCAAATTCTTAGACTCAAGCAATCCTCTTGCCACAGCCTCCCAAGTAGCTGGGACTGCAAACCCCTGCTACAACACCTAGCTCATTTTTTCTATTTTTATAAAGAAGGGGTCTCACTGTTGCTCAGGCTGGTCTTGAACTCCTGAGCTCAAGCAATCCACCCACCTCCACCTCCCAGAGTGCTAGGATTACAGGTGTGAGCCACCGCACTTGGCCATCATTTATAATTTTTATATAAGTTTTCCCATCACTATCAATATATCACAAATAATGTACTGATAGCTATTGCTATCAATGTCTCTTTCTTTTTTCTTCTTTTTCTCAGATGAATCTTCTTTAAAGATTATGATGATTTCAGGGGAAAAGGCATATCTGAAATTTTACAAGAATATAGAATAAGAATTATATTTGACTCATTATAAACAATTATGATTCTTCTCCCATGCTTATTTGGTAGCATATTCTTATAGAAGAGATCAATCACAATTTCTTCCTTTGTAACATATTCTTAGATTACATAGAAACCTGTCAAATAGACTACATACAAAAGTTGTGGATTTTCTGAGACTCTTATTTGGTGAAATTATATCACAAGAGAGTACAGTCCACTTACAATTGACAGCATTACTGCCTGACATAATACAAATCAATCTCATTGTTGCACCAGATAATAATGTGATAATAATTAGTTTGTATTAAGTACTATTTTTATGTATGTTTTTATGATTAGTGTGTCTTCTGTTTTGTCACTAAGCAAATCAAAAAGATACTAAATCATAATCATCTGGAATAAACCGAATGCTTATTTAACTCCAGAATATATAATTTATTAAGAAGCGTTTGTTCTGAAATGGCGTCTCTACTTACAATCCTACATTAAATTCTCCTTGTGGGTTGACACAGCCCGTAGAAGTTGAAGTAATGTCTTAACCATATAAAAACTAAATTACACCCAAAGAAAATGAATGCCTCTCTAAACTTTGATCCACCCAGATTCAACGTAGTTAAATTGATTCCAGGCTGTTTTTCCTTAAATAACATTTGTTGTTTTTTACCAAGAGCATAGGTGAGATGTGAGAATATGGGAAAATATTGAATATTTTATGCCACTGCATATTTACTTTAGTTCCAGTACCAGTTTATGCCATTGAAAGGTCTAAATAACAGAAACAGAAAATAAAATACCTAAGAGCAGAATGAGATTCAAAGCTGAAATTATTTAATATCAATTGCAGCTGTCTCCAGCCAGGAAAAACCAAACCATAAATTCAAATAAAGAAAACAGAATACTGAAGAATCTGAGAAACAGATTTAGAAAAACGTGTCTGATTTAAACCCAGATATTGTCACCACTGACAGTGGAGAAGGTAACCTAAGCAATTCATAATTTATATTATTCACTGACATAAGGGTCTCCAAAAAGACTGTTCTCTCTGTTATGAAGCAGCATAAAAAGCCCCTGCTAAAGATGTTCATCTAAAGAGGAGACGAAATGAAGTACATCTGAAAACTCGCTCATATGCGAGGAAAGTACTGTCTTTTTAAAAATGAAATAGTTCGGCAATAACATTTTTAAAAGTATAGTTTGTTTGCACAGTGATTTCATATATAAGTCGCCAAAAACATCTCTAAGTTATTTGTATGTAAGAACAAATACTTTCCACAATTTACAATATTCAAAGTGGAACATAATTTTAAACTGGATAAATATTTTCATTTTCTGGAATTATGATACAGCAAGTCATTCCTTTAATGTTTGTAATTAAGGGTATATTTTATAAATTGTTTAATAAAAAGTATATTCTTCTTAAAATATCATTACATTTAATATTACTATAAATCAAAGAACATATGCCTATGTTTTCCCTTTTACATATCTTTTATTTATTTACTTTTATTTTTTTGAGACAAAGACTCACTTTGTCATCCTTAGGAGAGTGCTGTGGCTTCATAGCTCACAGCAACCTCAAACTCTTGGGCTCAAAGTGATCCTATTCCCAAAGCCTCCCTGGTAGCTGGGACTACAGGTGCCCACCACAATGTCCGGCTATTTTTAGAGATGGGAGTCTCACTCTTACTCAGGCTGGTCTTGAACTTCTGAGCTCTGGCATCACCCACCTTGGCCTCCCAGAGTACTGGTATATTTTTCTCCTAGTTTATTGTTGTTCTTGTTGGTTCACCTGGCTACCTACACATTGGCCTCTGTGATACCAAGGTAGGATTATAGATTAGAATTGGATGGAAGGGATGAAGAGCATGCCTTTGATGAAATACCATTCAGTGAGCAGTTAAATATATTCAATGTTAAATAGCTCTGCCTTTGTGGTTGGCCTTTTCCATTATCACACAGCTCAGAGTGCCAGAATTTCAGTATTATGTTGAGTCTGTGTAGTGTTGATCCTTTGCAATCAGTTAGATGATGGCGAAATGAATGACACTTAAATTCAGATAACGTGTACTAGATTATCTATCATTTCTCTCTGGAAACTAATAACTCTAATTTATTTCAGCCATTGCTTACACAAATAAAACTTTCCTTTAATCTATTTTTTTCTGCTTTCTTTTCTTCTTTCCTTCCTCTCTTTGTTTCTCCCTTTTTTTCTTTTGGGTAGTTGGGTAGGAATGGGTGAGATCAGCCTAGTATTTTACTTCATTTTTCTTGAGAAGAAACCAGAAAAACATTGTTAACAAATGAATAGTTTTGTGTATAGGATAAGCAATGTGTAGAAAGACAGACATTCAATTTAATACTTGTTGACCTGTAATATAAAAGATATATACCATGTGAATTTTGGATGATGAACACTATTTCTTTAGGGATGTTAATTCTGGTAGATAATTATATACAAATTATATATATAAATAATTGATGTAAGTTTTGAGAGCAATCCAAGCAAAATATAGAAAGAAAAATATAAGAATTTCTTGGAGGTTGCATTTGAACCACCTCTAAGAGTAGCTACTGTTCTGTCAAAGTATCATGTAGTTGTGGGTGTGGAGAACAAAGGCAACAAAGGCCAAAGAGGAGACTAGTAAAGAGCATGTTTCATTCATAAGAGAGGACATGAGGAGAAGTGCTGGGCTAGGATCTGAACTTGAATGCTACTGACCTGAACTTTAATGTGGGTTAAAGAGTTTGAGTTTTATTCTCTGCTGAAATCATAATTTTGGTGACAAAATAAAGAAGGCAGTAAGAGAGATAGATAAAGCAAGACTATCACAGAGCTAATCAGGGGCTCACAGTTGGGAGAGAGGAAAGGTCTGCACTGCAGTTCTATTGCCTGGGAAGGCACATTCTGCACTTTGTGAATGCTGATGAAAGTCTCCTCCCAAATGTACACTAGAAAGTCTGAAGCACCGATTCAGGATTTACATTTAGCGTCATCATTAATCAGAGCGTTTTTGTCACTTAAAGTATAAGTCTAACATAGAGTGTTTATCTACCCACAGAAAAATCAAATTGGAAAGCAGAAATAAAACATTGAGGTTATATGGTAAAATTAGTTTAATTTACGTTTTTTAAAGGGTCAGCTTAGTTTCTCTCTCTCTCTCTCTCTCTCTCTAAATATATATATATATAAATCTGAAGTATTTTGGAGCTCATATGTATATATATGGTCTTTTGGTCTTAATGGTCTTTTGACTATTAAGTCATTAACTTCACTATCTACCCTCTGAAGTGTTTTAGAGCTGATATATATCTATATACGTAGATATAAATACGTAGATATAGATATAAATACATCATATACGTAGATATAGATATATAGTATATACTATCTACCCTCTGTGTGTTTTAGAGCTGATATATATCTATATATACACATATATCTACCCTCTGAAGTATTTTAGAGCTGATATATATATAGATATATGTATAGATCATATATATGTATATATACAGAGAGATATATATCAGCTCTAAAATACTTCAGAGGGTAGATAGTGAAGTTAATGACTTAATGGTCAAAAATATTTTTTAATTTCTTTAAGTAAAAAGAGGCCTCAAACAACCTAGCAGGTTAAACTTGTATGATCCCCCCAAACTCTGTGGCTTTGTGGCTTACTCTTCTAGCTAACAGCATAGAGCAAATGAAACCACTTAAGAAAGTCTTTGTAAGAGTAAAATCATTTTTATTTAATATTAACATTCCAATCCACTATTACAGGCAAATAGATCCTACCAGACCAATTTGTTTAGATAAGTTGTTTTCTAAATTTTTTCTTTAAGAGTGTGCCATCTTGAGTACAAATCAGTAAATGGTATATAACTCTTATTTCAATGAAATGTCAACATTTCGGTTCCTATATATTTCTTAGTACCATGAAGAATAAACACTGAATAATAACTACAGCACACGTAGTCAGATTCCCATGTATGAATTGTCTGTGCTCAGGACCTCACATTAACACCCAGTGTCTTGCTTTGTTACCTTACAGAAATGTTGGATTCCAACAACGTGATCAGTTTTAATGGCTTGGCCAACAGCTCTAGTTATCATACCTTCCTTTTGGATGAGGAACGGAGTAGGCTGTATGTTGGAGCAAAGGATCACATATTTTCATTCAACCTGGTTAATATCAAGGATTTTCAAAAGGTATCTTTATTTCAATATATGCACTATAGTTCTTTTAAAGCATCTAACGATAAATAAAACTGTCCATCCATACATGCTTAACGACATCAAAAATTGATAGAACATCATTTTGAATTAATATTTTATCTTTTCAGATGCAATTAGAAATGATAATAGCAAATTAATGAATGTAGTATACCATAAAAATTATCAAAGAAGAAATCACAGTATTTTCAATAATCAATATAAGGAATACTATACATTCAGCATATAATTTCATAGTTATATAATTTTACCTGCATAACATTAAATGCTATTGTAAAGTTAGGTCATAATTGATTCATATACCATGTATATGTGTGCATATACATTTATATATCTCTCTATTGCCAGTAAATGCTGGGTTCTTCAAGCCATTATGCACATGCCTATTTTGGCATGCTACTTGTATTTATAAATAAAGTTTTATTGGCACACAAGAACTTTCATTCATTATATTATGTATTTCGGCTTTACAGAAATGGATACTGTTGGAAAAGACTATTAAACTGACATTTTTTTTGTTCCTCCTCAGACTCATGCTTATTCTCATTAAGTCATTCTCTAAAAGAGCATTTCTACAAAAAAATTATTTTACTTATGTCAGATATTTAAATATTAAGTATTCTTGAACTCTGGAAAGTTTAGAATACAGATCTGTTTAAGTATGGGAACATTTAACATGAATTGTATAAAAATGATTTTTATTAATATTTGACAAAAGGGAGAATCACAAAATAAGGCCCATACTGTCTCAATAATCAATAATTAATATCTAAGAAACTATGAGAAAACATCTTCCTTTAAACAAGTAAAATATATATATATAAAACATACATGTATATACTGTATATATTTATATACATATTTATATAAATAAACATACATATATGCAGTATACAGCATATACATGTATGTTTTATATAAAATGTATATATGTATATATATAGTATACACATGTATGTTTTAGCACAATTTAGCTAGAAAGCAAAATATAGAAGTTAATAAATCTTAACTTAATAAAGCTAACTGTAATGTATTATTGCTTTGTTCTAGAGAAGCAAAACAATGAAGTTATGTTACATTACAAACTTTAAATAAGAATAGATGATTTAGCCTTTATATAGCCGATGTGAAGATAAAACTGTAGAATGGGACTGCCCAGTAATTGCTCTAGAACTTCAGGAGTCAGGATAATATTAACTGTAGGGGTGATAGGTTTACTAACCTGGAATGTTTTTATGTGACTACTTTGTGAAAAGATACATGTGAAAAAGACAGCACATGAAACAAAAAGAATATTCAAATTAAGAACTTGATGGACAAAAATGAATGCATAGCCAAGAGTTTTTAGAGCTTTTATAAATTTGACATGGACCTGAAATGCTTTTATCAGGTCATAGTACATCATTTCAATATATACCAAATCCTTGTTTATAAAAGTATTATATTTTGCATTTTAATTCCCTAGATTGAATATCACAGCCTTTGCCCAAGTTTGTAACCATTTACTTTGAATTATCTAGAGGTTCCTAAATGAACGATCATCAGTCTTGAGACTAAAAGCTTTCCAGCAGACATGAATGATTAAGTGCTATCATTGCTGAATTCTTTTTTATATATAACATTTTTTCCTCTGAAATTAACTAATATTACTAAGGGAAAGATGGATAAAAAAAGCAATAAATTATTCTGCCCTAATACTTATAGGAGTCATTGGAATTTCTCAGGGGAATTTTATATTTAAATTTAGATGAGAGATTTGGAGTGCTATTATTGAAGGAAATGCATACAGTGTCCTCCAAGCCACCACTGACATCTTGTCTCATCGCCCACTATCACCACATTCACATAATATAAGCCAAAGAACAAATATTAAGGTTGAAAAAACTAATTATTTCTAAACTAAGTCTACATTTAGTCCACATTGGAAAGGGTGATTTTTGAGAGCTTTTTGCTATTTCCATCTACCTCTCTATCTCAAAAATATGCATTAGTACTTCTGTTTTCCCTGGTTAAAATAAAAGAAAGAAAGAAAAGAGAAAGCAAAAGAAAAGATTCTCTTGGAAGATGGGTTTTTCTAATCCTTTCTGTTGTTTAGTCTAGCATGTCATGCTGAGATTTGATCAGGGAAATAAATCCAGAATACCCAAATATAACAATTTCAGAATCATTATTTCATAATAAGGACTAATTTAGCCTGTAATACCGACACTTGGGAGGCTGAGGCTAGGGTGTTGCCTGAGCTCACAGGTTTGAGACCAGCCTGAGCCAGAGCAAGACTCCATCTCTAAAAATAGCTGTGGTATTGTGGCCAGGGCCTGTAGGCCCAGCTTCCTAGGAGGCTAAGACAAGAGACTCGCTGAAGCCCAGGGAGTTGAGGTTGCTGTGAGCTATGACACCGTAGCACTCTACCCAGGGTGACAAAGTGAGACTCTGTCTCAAAAAAAAAAAAAAAAGACTGATTTAGAGAAATGTGAGTCATAGTTCTATGACAATTTCTACGTTTCACTAAATTACCACATTTACTCAAGACGATCTTCATCTCTCAACTTGTGTTGTAGTTCTTTCCATCCTGCACTGCTTCGCTCCATGCAACATCATTTTCTCTCTCTCAGCTTTATATACCACAAAGGCTAGATGGGCAGAGAGAGAATGAATGACTCAAGTCCATACTAATGTCCCTGGAAAGTATAAACTGAAAGGTTCCTGCTACATAATGCTTTATGGAACTTCCTTCGGTTGTGTTGATCTCACCTATACTATACAGTGTTGGATATCTTAGAGAGCTTAACTGCCATAAAAAAAATGTTTTTTCTTTGTCCATAGATTGTGTGGCCAGTATCTTATACCAGAAGAGATGAATGCAAGTGGGCTGGAAAAGATATCCTGGTAAGCATCAGTCTACAAATTATTATACAGGTTGAATACCCCTTATTAGAAACTTTTGAAAGCAGACTATTTCAGATGTTGATATTTTCAGATTTTGTAATATCTGCATCTACATAATAAAATATCTTACAATTAGGTCTCAATTCTAAAAATTAAAGTTATTTTTGTTTCATATACTTCTTATACATATAACATGAAGTTAGTTTTCCCTTGACGATATTGAAAAAATTGTTTCTGGGCTCCTGAATTTTGGCTGTAATCCATTGCGTGAGGTCAAGTGTCAAATTTTCCACTTGTGGCATCATAGAGGTGCTTAAAATTTTTGGTTTGGATGAGATTGGCTGCGGTCAGGGTGGTATGGCATGTTGGGGGTTTCAGTGTATGGCACACCTTTTGGGGGCGGGACATAGTTACCAGAGGGACTTTACCTAACAACTGCAAACAGTGTAACCTAATTCTTGGTACCCTCAATGAATCTCAAACAATAAACAAAGAGAGAAAACAATTTTTTGGTTTTAGTTTTTTAGTTTGACAATACTCGACCTATAGTAATTACGTAAGTAACTTATTACTCTGTCAGTTTTTTTGTTCAATGTTTATTAATACCACGTTTTACTTGCCAACTTTATTCCTGAAGAAAAAAATAATGCTATTCAGTTCTGGAAGCAAAGACCGATTTATCTAAGAAAAGTGTGTTAACAATATTTTAAAATAAATAAAAATATAGTCCATTTGGAGATTTATATAAGCAAAAGATAATTAACAAAATAGAATTTTATGGCATATATACTTACATTCAATAAATCAACTTTTATAGGTTGATTTTCATATGTCAATTCTTTTTGAGTTCTCCTTGAGTATAACAGAATATTTCCATTTCTGAGCCATGATTGAATTATCTTTCCCTTGATCTTTCTGTTCCTTTCTATTCCTTTTCCTTCCATTCTTTTCCTTTTTTTCTCCTTCCTTCCTTCCTTCTGTGTGCTCATCCCTTAAATCAATATGGATTAAAAAATGACCATATAACAGGCATTGTCTAAGCACTGTGGATCCAAAGGTGAGTGTGAACAGTGCCTACAATGCAGTGGTTTTATCATTGTAAAAAAAACAAAGACTTTTTTTCCTAAAGTAAATTTTCAGTAAAATTAAGTGAGCAACTACTTTGAGGTATAGCCAAGTATTTTCATAGGTGATAAAAAGTAATTATAATCATTTAAATTAATTAATTAATAAAACCACAGAATTAAAAACATAATTTTATGTCATTTATGTATTATTGATATTTTGGGATGTTCTATTTTTAGCATTAACTTTTTAAATTAAATCATAACTGTGTACATTTATGGGGTATAATGTGCTGATTTGATATACAATGTGGAATGCTTACATCAAACTGATTACCATAACCATCATCTCATTTATTTGTTGTGGTAAGACACTTATACTGCACGATTAATAGTTTTGAGATGTACCATTGCATTGTGCACACTAGGTGAGTTCCTACCAAATAACCTCCCTTGTCATGCACCCCCTCCTTTTCCCTCCTTCTTTTTGGACTATAGTTGTTTTTTGTCATTCGTTTGGATGTATAGGTGATTCTATATTGGTTTCATAATAGTATTGAGTACATTGGATACTTTTATTTCCACTCTTGAGATACTTTACTAAAAAATATTATGTTTCAGTTCCATCCATGTAAACATAAAATATGTAAATCTATAAATATAATACATCACATAAATAAAATAAAAAACAAAGAGCATGTGATTCTCTAAATTGATGCAGAAAAAGTTTTTGATAATATCCAGCATCCTTTCATGACCAGGACACTTAAGAAAACAGGTATAGAAGGGACATTTCTTAAACCGATAGAGGCCATCTACAGCAAACCCACAGCCAATGTCATTTTGAATGGAGTGAAATTGAAAACACTTCCACTCAGATCTGATACTAGACAAGGATACCCATTGTCTCCACTGCTTTTTAACATAGTAGTGGAAGCCTTAGTTATCACAATCAGGCAAGAGAAGGTGATCAAGGGTATCCAAATGGGGTCAGAGGAGATCAAACTCTCACTCTTCGCAGATATGATCTTATACCTGGAAAACTCCAGGGACTCAACTACAAAACTGTTAGAAGTGATCAAGGAATACAGCAGCGTCTCAGGATACAAAATCAATGCTTACAAATAAGAAATAATTTTAATAATTTTGTCTTTGTTTTAAAGTATTAACATCTAATTTGAGTTCATTGAGGATTCTTATTAAACATTAATACTTTAAAACAGAGACAAAACTATTAAAATTATTTCTTAGTATTTTAAACATCCCAAAATGTCAATAATACATAAATAATATATTATCATAAGGACATTTGCACTAGATTGTTTATTGCAGGTCAATTTCAATCGCCAAAATGTGGAAACGATCCAAATGCACCACCCACCCAGGAGTGGATTAACAAGCTGTGGTATAGGTATACCATGGAATACTATTCAGCCATTAAAAAAGATGGAGACTTTACATCTTTTGTATAAACCTGGACTGAGTTGGAGCACATTCTTCTTAGAAAGCATAACAAGAATGGAGAAGAAAGAATCCAATGTATTCAATTGTAATATGAAGGCAGTAGATGAGTTAATACAAGGAGGGGGTAGGGCAATGAGGGATTGCGGAGAGGAGAGAAGGGGACATGGGGGGTCACGATGTGTGGTACACCTCTTGGGGGCAGGACACAATTACAATAAGGACTTTACCTAACAAACGCAATCAGTGTAACCTAATTCTTTGTATCCTCAATGAATCCCAAGCAATAAAAAAAAAATATCAACATTTCAAAGAAATTAATCTTACTAAAGATATAAATTGTCCTGTGTATATGTGCATAGAAATATAGATATTTTCAAGTGTAGGAAGTCAGATAAAGGAGTACAAAGCACTCCTTTATTCCCCATTTGTAACACCTACATATTTTAGCAAGCATGGGGAATTCATCCTTAAAATTACATATTACATGTAGTGTAATAATTATGTTAAAAGCAGCCATGACACTTTTGGAAGATGATAAGGCAATTTATTGTACTATGAAATACTGTTCATTCTATTTAGCTGTAAGTAATATTTTTGCAACTATTAACCATCCCTATTCCCTCCCTATTTTTCCCATCCTCTGATTGTAATCATCATTCTACTCTTCGTCTCCATGAAATCAACTGTCTTTAATATTTAGCTATAATCAACAATAAGTTAGGGTATATGTTAAAGTAGCTAAAAGAGGGGAATTGGAATGTTCTAACACATTCCTATGAAATGTTAAACGCTTAACACAAAGAAATGTTAAATGCTTGAGGTTATGGATGCTACTACTTAATATATGATTACTACTCTCTGATTAATCCATATTGTATGCCCATATGAAAACATCACATACGCCCTATAAAAATATACAATTATGTACTCATAATTATTAAAAAAATTTAAAATAAATGTTTAACAGAAAGGCTAGTACAGCAGGCTTCATTCATAGACACTACTACAATGAAGTTTTGTAGTAGCAGGGGGAGATAGAGGTCAAACCTGAATGCAAACACAAGTGGAGATTTATAGCCAAGAAGAAGGATGGGGCTTAATGGATAGAAATTAATGGATAAGGAATAATGGGAACTCTGGCTAAATTTGTTCCACAGGGTTATTCCAGATGGCAGGCCAGGATGGTAAGATAGTGACGATAGGGAGTAAGGAATTTGATCACATGTCAAGGGTAGAATATTTGTTCTAAACTAGCCCAGAGGGATGCTTGCCAAAACTGTACTAAGGAAAGACATACACCGAAACCCAAAATTTAGAGCCACATGGAGAAGAGAGTTCAGAGGAGTCTGACTAGAATTAGGTCATTCGTAAGTCACCTTACATCAACAATGTACAGTAAATATTTTTCTTGTTATGTAGCTATTAATGGACCAAAAACAGTGTATTCTTCTTCTAAATCTTATGCTGTCTTAAACTGATGCATACATTGAAACATTTGGAAAGGAGTAAATAGAAAACATTTGAAGTGGGAGTCCGAAGTGGTTAACAATTTGATACTGGGAGCCCCACATCCTCACTACATTTCTGAACCCAGTGCCTTAACTTGCTTTCTCTTTTTACTCTCTTGTATATGGGATAATGCACATGATGCTATTGTGGGAAACAAGCTTAATAATGTGTAAACATTTTTTTCTTTGTAAAATGTGTAAAGTAGAGAACCACAGATGTAAGTACAAAAGCATAACTGAATAAACAAAAATTTTATTAACATGAAAATACCATATTTACTATTGACAAATTATGTTGAAAGTTTTTAGTGTGATGATAGGTGAGAGCATGAATAGATGTGGTGAACTTTGCTTCATATATCTGTTGCTTTTAAGAACACAGCCTTCTCCCTTTCTATTAAAGTCTTTTAAAAGATGAAGATAGAAATTAATACTCATTAAGAATCTTTCCTATACACTCTGATAATTTCATAGCATTTTTAATGTAGTTTAACAATAGTAATCAGGAAACGAAATGATTAATTCAAATTTCTTGATCAGGAAATGAAATGATTCAGAATATTCCTTATAATCTTTACATTAAAATTTTGTAAATATACTATGCTAGAAGTTGAGGTGAACATTTCTGTGTTCCTGACAATGCTTATGATGTTGATTAAAATACCTGGATTTGAACTTGTCCATCAACACACAGATAAGTAATAGATTTGAACAAATATCTTACTTGCTTTTGATTAACAAAAGTATAATAACCAATTCAAAGAATTATTATAATATTCTGTAATATTACATAACTAGAATATTAGCTATTAACAATATTAATAGTTTAATTACTAACCATCATTCTTATTTTGATATATATAACAACGTTGAATGGACAATTTCCAAGGGAAATATCGCTAATGAAATTACCCTGGTACTCTTTAATGATCCTGAACCCCACAGTGTCGCATTGTTCTAAATTGGATCTGATCTGAAATCGAAGGTAATAATCATATTTATCTGCTTATCTTTAAAGTTATCTAGATATCATAATAAGCTCTGAAGCCAAGTACTGAGCATGTTTTATTTCATACTAAATCGACACATTCAATTACTGAGAAAGCAGCAAACATTTTTATGTTTGTGAGTTCTGTAATTATTCACCTCAATTCATTTCCCTCATCTTTTATAGAACTATTTCTCCTTCCCTGCCCCCCATTAATACTGAAAAGTGAGGGATTCTACTGTTATCCCAGATCCAGGCAGTTCAACAGCTTAGTAAGCTCAAGTACCCACAGAGCCCTGTGTGTAATGCAATCATTTAATGATGACGTCAGAGGTATCTTTTCTAAGAAGAAGAGTTGCTTTATGGCACTTTATATGCTTTGGAACATAAAAGAGTTTTTATATATTTTCTTCCAAGGGAAGATGTATTTTCCTTATTGCTCTACTTAACCTTAAAATATATTTCATATTATTTATCAGGTAACCCACATTTTTCTTGTAATATTGCTTTTCACTAATTTTTTGCTAAAGATATATTTTATGCATTTAGAATTTTATTGAAGTTAGTTTTACTTTTTAGTTAGCCTCATGTAAGTAATATCTCACTTTACATATTCAGTGCACTTAAATAGGATGCACGCCATTCTTTGCTTCTTTTCTTTTGAGCTTAAATTTATAGACTTTTTTTTATATTTCTTAACATATGATTTTAGAAGTGATATTAGATGAGTTCCTGGGATTGGAACATTCCTTCCTTAGTAAACATAAGAAAATAAATAAATAGCATTATTATGTTTAATAATGATTTAAATAACCAATAAGAAAGAAATATTGAGATAATTTTATTTTTTTACTCAATGACTGATTTGCAAAGTGACACGTGAATAGATTCAGAGAAATTCTGTACTGTTATCTTGAATAAATCATGGTTGTGACTTATGGGCAATAATTCTTTTCAATGAGCTCTTGTAACGCTGAAAACCACAAGAATGAGACTTGAGTAGTTTTGCAGCCATCAGGGCTCCAAGATAGAATTGTAACCAAAATGGGAACTGACCTGAACATTTATAGTAAATGAACAACCCCTGGTGTATTCTCTCTGGTTTCTAAAGCCTGGGTTTATTACTGGTTTCCTCAAAAAGTCTGCTGCAAATGAACTGTTTTTAAACCAATCAGTGTGTGTGTGTGTGTGTGTGTGTGTGTGTGTGTGTGGAGGTCGGGGGCGGTATTGCCTTTTTCACAGCATCGATTCAGATGCAAGGACATAACAGGAACAGTCAGGCCAGTACTAACTAGTTTATACCCTCCAGAGCGGGTCATTCTTAAGTCGGGTTAAAGGAAAGCTTCATCCCCGTGGCTGTGACAACAGTTCCTCGGAAGTCAGGACATGCCACTGTACTGACCTGTATCGTTCCTGGGTCACTGCATATGGTTTCTTATAGGAAAGTGAACCCTCTCGCCATTTTTCCAGGCAGCAATACAGCCCATCTCTCTGCCCAGTTTTGCATCAAACATTTATATTAAATCAGCAGCTGCAATATGATCGATTCCACCAAGAATGTACTTTGTGGTAAGAAGGGAATCTCTACATAGGATACAGACTGATGTGCTCTCCTCTCTCTCTGTCTCTCTGTCTCTCTCTCTCTCTCTCTCTCTTTCTCTGTCTGGATACCTAGCTAGATATGGGTGGGGCATATAAATATACTACGTGTATATGAAGATAATGACATTCCTAAAAAGATCATTAATCTAAAGATAATTTTCCTGTGTAGAAGTGAAGACAGAGAATATAAATCATATCATTATGTTAACATGCCTTTTCTTCTTGGTGTTGTAGGTTCTGAACTTTGACATAGCTGTGGCATTTCTAACATTAAATGAATAAAATACTCATGAACTTTTCCACTGCTATTACTTGAGCTGTTATTTTTTTAAACCTAATATAGTATATACGGTTAATACTATTGGATAAGACCCTGAATATGAAGATAAATTCAAACCAGATATCTGTATTCTGACTCTCATCCACCTTTACTCTCATTATTGGTATTTTTCTAGTGCTTAGAATCCACTTTGTTACTCACAGTAACATTTCCATTGATGGATTAACTTCCTTGACCCTGTTTTGCAAATGAAAACTGAATACATGCTAAGCGGGTGAAAGAATCTGTTTTGAATCAATAGCTCTCTGAATCTTCTTTGTTTATCCTACTAAACCATCTCTCTTTGCACTAAATTTCAATAAAACCAAATGGCAACCGTATGACTGTTAGAAATCTTTTAACATCATTGGAAATCAAAATTTCAACCATCTGAGAGGAACCAAAAAAAAAAGCAGATTCTCATATTTTGATCCTTGGATACATTTCAAAGTGTTAATAGCACATAGTGCATACCTGAACTTTGGGAGATTTTTAAATTCTCGAGGGATTTATCTTTATATTTTTGTCCTTAGTGGTTGTCCATTTTAATACTATGATAGATTATATCATGTCCATCACGTTTACTATGGCTCAAATTGCAGGGCCACAACACCACTAATTTTTGCCAAGTGAAGGTAATTGAGAATTTAAGGCTGCATATGCATTTTATTTATTTTTATTTATTTATTTTTTTTTTAAGACACAGAGTCTCACTTTATTGCCCTTGGTAGAGTGCCGTGGCATCACACAGCTCACAGCAACCTCCAGCTCCCAGACTTAGGCAATTCTTTTACCTCAGCCTCCCAAGTAGCTGGGACTATAGGCGCCCTCCACAACACCCGGCTATTTTTTGTTGCAGTTCTGCTGGGGCTGGGTTTGAACCCGCCACCCTTGGTATAGACCCTACACACTGAGCCACAGGCACTGCCCCTGCTTATGCATTTTAAATGGCAGTGTATTCCAAATGCACCTGACAACCCTTAAATTTCATTAACTTTTCAAAAGTCAAATTTGATACAATTTTTGACAAAAATCAAAATTGATTTTTTTAGGCACGTTAGCATGATGAAAATTTTTTAAGTGGAAAGTTAGAATTACCTTTAAATTTCGGAGTCTACAAAAATCATTGAGTTTCATTAAATCTCAAAATCTTTCAGTATAATTGTTGGAAGGTTATTTTTTTTCATGGTTCTCTTCGATTTCCTCACATTTTATGAGCAGAGGCATGGAGTCCCTTTGTTGCAGACTATTTTTAAGGTTGTTTATACAGTGAAGAACGTTACAAGACAGTGTCTCCTTATGCAACAAAAGGCTGGTTAGCAGCCTGCCTTGGGAAATATAGTGTCTTCCTTGGCAAGTGAGCGTGCTGTACCTATAACAAATTAGTCAGGCTCTCTCCTCTAGGTTTCCTATCCTATAATACCACTCAATGTATGTGCACATGTCACCTGTCCCTCTTCTCACTGCCTGATAGGAATAGCACAAGAAATGCTGCTAATCTGGCTACTGCTACTTTTGTGGGTAATAAAGTTCTTGATATGTGACCAAGAGCCAATACCTTCTGCCAGTGTCCTTGAAAGCATGGCAGCCTAACTTGTTACCTTATGAGTCGTGTCAAGTTTCAGATCCTTTACAATTTTGACCATGTTAATTATTATTAATTTTTTTTTTGGACATTCTAGATGCTCCCACAAGTAAAAAGACTATGCTCCATTTATTCATTTTTAAATATGAGTTCCATGATGAAATTTGATGACACTTCTGTTATACATATCCCTTATTTTCAAAGAAAGCCAGGCAAAAATTGTATCTTTTTAAAAGTCAGAGAAATGAGTATAGATTTTCACTTGTCTGTTCCTGTGTATGTGTGTATATTTCTGCTCAGAAGTAAATATCGTGCAAGTCAAACTGAATGATTACAGATGAAATTCAGCATTTGAAAGTAATAATAACAGTTAACCTAACACATTATCAAGAGCTTAATATAGACCTGATATTGACCTAAATGCATTTTTTATGTTAATTGGTGTAGGTGACTCATATTTGGTTACAAGGAAACATTTTTTTGAAAGTATTTGAAAAACCAATTGTGTGTGTTAGGTACAAGTTACACAACAAATAAAACTTTGCTATTACATTTGTTCTATAAATTAGGCTTTATACTTTAATATGTTTTATGAATCAAACAAAATAACTTTGTATTTATTATGACTAAATTGTCATGAACCAAGTCCCGTATATATGAACTTAGTTTTTTGAAGTCTTTTAGGTTCAGAATAAAAATGTATATGAATTTTAAATGTTTATTTACAAAGTAGGGCTAGCATTTCAAATAGAAACATTTCATAAAATGTTTCAGAGGATTTGGGCTGTCAGACTTGTCCTCCTTTTTACTGGAAAGTTCAATTGTACCTTTCAGTGTCTGAGATGTAGGTCAAATATCTGGTATTGGTTAACAAATGATTATTTACATTTGATTGGACATCATGATTCACCCATGTATCAGTGCACATACTTTTAGAATATCGTAAGTATGTTGTGCTCTGGAAGGGTCATTATCATAACTTGGGCAGTTCCTCTGGGGAAAGGATTTGGGCTAGTGTCTCCTGACTTCACAGTTAGCAAGTGGATCCAAGTCCCACTGGTACGTAATTCTTAACAGTTGTCTTTGGTAATCCATTTCTTGAGGTACTTGATAATCTCTATAAATGGAATTCTACTCATTTCTGCAGGATACTGACCATTGTACTGTATATTTAGCATGAATTCTGAGAATATTTTACTAAGATATGCTTTGTCTCAAGATAAATATGTAGCGGTTAACTTTTGACCGCTTCTCTTTAATTTGATTTAAAAGCACTAAAGAATCATTTTTAGCAATAAAGAACCTTCTCTTTATGTCCACAGGACATCATGAAAATTTCCCCAATTTTTGTTTGTATTCCTTAATTTTAATATATATCTGCAAACATTTGAATATTGGTAAGGAAAGCAGAGTACAACAATTATGGTATTTCTAACAACTTGATAGTATTCCTGCAGACTGATAATCTTAACATTATTTTGGGGTTTAAGTGCAGAAAATCTTGAAGTTTCTAATTATTAGGTGCTGCAAATACTATACTATCTATACTGCTAGTAATATTAGTATTGAATGTAGATCATGGCATGCAGATGTGTGTGCATTTATGTATGTTATATGGATTCAGTGATAAAACATAGGGTGCTTTTTACTATTGTGCTTGAAATAATACCAAAATTAATACAATTTGTTGATTCTAGAATTTAGTATGTATTTCTAAAACAGAAATCAATGACACATAGAAGTATATCAGATTATTAAAGAATGACCGTGAGCACATGCATGTTTCTTTAAACAGATCAAATCCGTGTTATCTTTATATCACACATCACAATGACCCACTCAGTAAAATGATGTATTTTACTACATCCTCTTATCAGTAGGGGTTTGTCAGAGACCACCTGTGTCAGTGATATGGAAAGAAGGTTTTATTTTGAGAATTAGACTTTATACTCGTGGGAGCTGATTAAGAAATGTATGGAAGCCTATTGCCTCTGAGACAGGTAATGAATGGCCTGAAGTAGTTTCAGATAATGAGACTGACGTTAGGAAAGCAAAGCTGGTTACAGTGAGAAGGGCAAGCACAGACTGGTAACCACCCAGATGAGTGACTAGCATCTTGTCTTTCACTACCTCCAACCTCCTTTGGGTCAATTTGGATGACGTAAAGTGGGACCTGGTGTCCTTGCATTGGAGCCTCACAAGGATCTGACGAGGTCTTGCAGAAGCTAAAGAATAAGATTTGGTGGAAACTGGGGCAGCTGCAGTCACAGGTACTGCCCTGTGCTAACAAGTGGCCAGCAGCTGAGAACAACCTGGATAGTGTTATGGTTGCCGTTTCATTCATGCCTCCTAAATTTCATGCCATTTTTTTACAGCCAAACTTAACCTATAGGAAAGAGAATTGTAGCAAATGTATTTCCATCTCATCTGAGTTATTACAATGCAATTCTATCACAATGATTGGCAAATAATTGCTGTCTTTGCTGTTTTATTGAGATAGTGTGTCATGGTATTTACCACTTTGATAAGAGGAGTGATTATAATTTATACCCCTCCACTATTAGAGAACTGAAGTTTTATGAACAGTCTAATGAATACAATGTAAGTTCTCTTTGTTGCGGACATGGACATAGATTTTGATAAGAGTGATTATAATTTATTGTACTCCAATATCAAGTAACTGGAATTTTGTGATAATTCTAATGAACAAAATTTAATTTTTCTATGTAACAGAAATGGGGACATATTAATATTCAAAACCATTTTTGTCAAATTTATTTCTTAGCACTAAAGTATGTACTTAAACCTTGCTAACTATATCCTTGATGACTAAACAATTCATAATTGAGTTCTTGTCATAAAGTGTGGAACAGCATAGTAGGTGAACTGTTTCAGGAGTTGAGGAGTCATGGAAATATCCAAATCCATAGAGATGGTTGATTACTTTAAGAATAGAGTAACCAGTTACTTATCAATTAATAAGTGCAAGGCATCATGCTAGTTACTTCACCATGTAACCTTAATTCCCTTTTTAGTTGAGGAGAAGCCCAGAGATTCTAAGTAACTTTCTGATAGTCACACAGCAAAAGGAAGATGCCTAGTAATTCCAATTCATGTCCAAACTTCCCTTAAAACGTAAGAGTAATATAAGCAACTACCTCCATGTCATTTCTATTTTATCATTAGGACTTTAATCCTTTTGCCTTTGATGTTTTCTTAAATTTTCAAAAGTACCTTTTCACTTATAAATACCTTAGAATAGGTACCATAGAAATCAGTTGTAAAACTCCAAAGTTCCAAATTTAAATTATATTCAGAAATTATTTCTACATGTTAATACAAATATGTGTATGTATGTATGTATACACACATATATGCACCCATATCTGTGCACATTTAGAAGGATTATTATATATGAATGATATTTGAACAAATTTAGCAAAAGTATTCCAGAAAAAGTGAAATTTATGTAAGTTCCTCTTTAATATTTAATTATATACAAAGCAGAAGATCACAACTTGGCTGATGGGGAACAAAATTATGCTCTCCTATGTGCTCTGTTTTAAGTAGTAATAAATTTAATTCCCTTTTGACTAAGCAGCAAGTGTCCTCCAATAATCCACATATTCGCTGTCTCTTTCGTGTTTGTATGACTTTGTCAAGGCTATCATGATCAAGTGTTACATATTGGTTGGCTTAAACAGAAATTTATTTTCTCACAGTGGTGGAGGCTGGAAGTCCAAGGTCAAGGTGTCAGCAGGGTTGGTGTTCTCTGAGGCTCCTCTTGTCTCTTACTGCCTCTTCATGTGTTCATCCACTGTGCTCTCATGCTCCAGATGTCCCTTTATATGTCCAATGTTTTTCTTATTGTAAAGGCAACAGCCAGTATTAGGGTTCACCGTATGGGCCTCATTTTGACTTAGTCATCTCTTTAAAGACCTTGTCTTACAACACAGTATATTCTGAGTCATCTGGGCTTCAAGGTATAAATTTATTTCATGACAAAATTCTGCCTATGACAGGGGCTTCTAACTCTACTTTGACAATTCACTAACCCTCTAAGCACTCGACTTATTTTCAACCTGTTTTGTACTGTAAACATTCTTTCCTGATTTTCTACTTTTAAAGCAACTAACTTTAAGCCACCCAAAAGGAAAAGAAAATACAAAGGAAACATGTGAAATATGCTGTGGGCACGTGCATTTGACTATGTCTGATATATTGGGATCAATGTAACAAACACTTAGCTTGGTTAAGGAGTCTTCAATTATGAAAGGAAATGTTAAGAGAACATTTTACATTATTAACTATTAATATATATAGTACTTTGCACATTAAGGACTCCAAGAAAAAATTAACTTTTGATATTAGGCAAGGCAGAGGGTAGATATGAGGTATGTGTGAGGAAATCAAGCATTTCTCGACAATGTGGGATTCATTCTTTTTCTTTTCTTCCCCAAAGACACACCTCAATATAATTAACGATGCAGTTCATCGCATCTTTTGAGTAATACGTTATCATATGATAAAAACAAATGTGTTAAATATGTCAAATAATCTTATCCCCAATAAATTTCCTTAGATTGTCACTCATCCTATTTCACATAAATCAGTGACTTGGATGTTTTAAAACAATAAGCACTAACACTCAGCAACTTGCATAAAATTGGAAACCACAGAAGATAATTTTTGAAATCAGAGTAAAAGATCATGACTATTAATAGCTTTCCTTGTTTAGCTAAAAACATAGGTGGATTTTATATAATATTCCATAATTGTATTCATCAGAATATGGGAAGAAAAAAGATTAGGTGCATGTAATGGACAACAAGAAAATTATGCTAATAATTGGCACAAATGTGAAAATTGATTTAATTGATTGTAGGATGTAAAAGAAAATATAAGCCTAAAAGTAGATATTATAAGTTTCTACCAATGCCCATTAAACAATAAAAGAGAATCACATTGGTCAACTAAAATCGTCTTCTGCATTGCCAATGTGTATAGTCATTTTGACCAAGTTTAAAGGCATCGAGTGATTTGAAAGAAAAAATGTTTATGGAATATTGAACAGTATTTCTAAAACTTCAAAACAAATAGTTGATGTACAGGCTGAAGCAGTCCAAATGGGCACTTAACTGAAATAAGCATTTAAGAAAAATGCATTGTAAGCCTTGTACAGAACAAACAAATTTAGTTTGTTGCTTCATTCAAGCCACTTTAAACTTTGTTTTTCAGTTATCATAGGTTTAGTAGCAAAAAAAGTTCAATTTACATGAATATGCTAAATAATTATCTATAAGATAATACCAACTTTTTGTCCTAGTTGATTATGTACATTTTTTAAATATCTCAAATTAATTTTAAAAAGCAATAACATAGAAAAGTCACTTAGCTTTATTTTGCCATTATTCTTCCAAATAGTTAATGTAAGAATGGCTTCCTAAATGGATAGAGCAAACTTCTCCCCATTTCTTCTACTCTTATTTAATAGAATATTTGTTTGCTTACACACACACAGAGGCAGATAAACATAAAAAGGTAAATGTTAAAAAACTCCAAGTCGTGTAAGTACACATGATTCTATCTTCATTTTGTTAGATATGCTTTTTTGACGAAGAGATTTCTAACATCCTGTAGTGAATAGTGAAGTATTAGGGAGACATGATTATGGTGATTGAATCACAGCTGTAATAGCACAATGTTAAAAGAAAAGAAAAAGACTGAACATTATTGTCAGATAAGTATGGGACAGCTTAAATAGAGGGAGGGATGTAGTGAGTGACAGGAACAATCTCATGGATTACTGCTTTGGCACGGAGATTCTAGTATTCAACTAGCTTGCCAAATGCATTGACCAAGGAAAAAGAAAGTCAACAGATTAACTTCAGGAATTAAGCTTATTAATGGGTTTTCATGCAGAGATGTACCTACCCATCATGATAGGAAAAGGTTTCCTTTGCTTTCCCAGCTGCTAGAATATATATTAAAATATTTCTACATAAACTACTAATAGAATAGAGACTTTATTTTCTTTTAAAATGTATTCTCACTGACCTGAGGCAATGCTGTACTGTACCCTCTACCCATTCATTCTGGATTGATTTATATTTGAACCGGAACAAGTTGTTTGATTTAATCATAAACTGAATATATTTGAATAGAGATTGTTCATGCTCAAAAGTCTTCTCTCCTTTTTTCTCTTCTCTTATTTAGAGTAAAATTTCACTGTTCCATCCATAATTTAAGAGCATGCAAGGAGGTAATTGGAATTGGAGGTAAATCATATTCTTTGGTAGAAAGTATAATTATTGGAAGTTAAAAACACCTCGATTCTGTTTTAATTTTCATGCATGGAGCAGTTGTTTTGACAGATGGATGGACTTTATTTTTGTAACCGTCCAGGAAAAGTCTGTGTAACACAGTCTAATCAGTGCTACATATCTGTAATGTTTGTTTTTGAATCACTGTGCTTTTGGCTCCTATATCTCTTTCTAGAAGTAGACATTTCCTTCTAAATTTGTTTTTCAATGCTAATACCTTTATGCATAATTCCTCTATTCATTTGCTCTTTAAAGACTAGAAACTATTTGTCAGTGAGAATGATGAATCATTGTTCCTCAGGTGTGGCCTTGGGTTTCACCCACTTTTACTTTCAAGCTAATAATTCATAATGCTGTTGCTCTGGAGTAAATTTCAGTCAAGTGAGAGGTCAATATGGTTGTCTGAGTCTCGGGAAGCCAAGTTGTTCCTAAGCTTGTCTTTGTACGTCAAGTTAAATTCCAAAAAGGATCAAGGTCTGAAAAATGAATTCATTTTGAACTGATTCCACTCTCTTTTTTATTACATTGTAAATCCTCCAGTGTTGAGCAAAACAGTGCAGTAGTTTAAGGCCAAAAATTACATTACATTCTGAGTTTAAGAACCGTCATGGTTCAAGGAAAGGTCAGAAACACTCTTCTTCTGTCTCCCTAGAGCAGAAATGTGTGAAGTGTGTTTCCTTTTTCTGCCACGCTTCCTTCTCTTTAAAGGTATATGCAAGCTGCTTCCAAATAAAATGAATATCCTGTTTTGGAACATTCAAAAACCTTGGCGGCAACAAGCTGGAGAAGGCAGGCAGATGAATGACAGGCCTGTTACTCTTTTATGTAGGTTTTCTGTTAAGAACAAATCCTTACTAACGATGTCTCTTTCAAGTTTTTGGTTCTTCTCTGTCCAGTTCTTTTATTATAATTCACTTTCTTCCTCCACTGTTTTCAATGAGTCTCCTCTTAGCTATTTTTAACCGATTTTGAAAGTATTTCCTTCCATTCCTTTGTTTTATTTCTAGCCTCTTTATACTCTCTAAGCCCAAGAAATTCCTCTCCAATCTATTTGCATCAACCTTCACTTTCAAAATAATACTGAGCTAGCCCCCAGGGCATGGCAACAATACTACCTACAACCTGCTGCCAACCGGGAGAGTTCAGCCGGCATTTGAAGGGAATCATTCCAGGCCGTAGGCCAATAGGGTGGGTCTAGCTGCTTTGTGACACAGCTAGACTCCCATTATCAGCATTCTCAGTAGAATCCTGTGCCAGGTTTCACAGATACTGCCCTGTGATTGGTTCTGTTTGATCAGCTCTTAGAGGAATTATCCTATTATAGTGGTCCTTCTTTCACAGTTAATAAAGAACAAATTAAAATTATGATACTCAGTGTGGCCCAATCCCATGCTTTTAAGACCTCTGAGAGTTTTTCAGTCCTTAGCTATAATTTGCAAATTTCTTAGAAGGACAGAAGTAGTCTTTTCAAACAATTTGCTAATCAGTTATCCAATCTATAAGAGATAAAGAACCCACGAATTCCATAATGTTAAGATTCCCAACGATCGCAGAGGTGAAGTGAGCCTTTGTGACAAGTGTTCCTACACATAAAATATTTACTTCCTTTTTTATTACGGAGAAGTAAGCTCTGCTCTCAAATTTCTAGGAGGCCCTGAGTTGTTACTGAAAGAATTAGAGAATGTGGGTCTGTGGACAAAATTGCATGCATATCTTTAAAGATCTGGCAGGCAAACTGAAACCATGCCCTTTCCTAAAATGAAAAAGTCATACATCTGGGTCTACAGCTATTACTTAATAGAATATTTGTTTGCTTTACACACACACAATGTCTTCACTTTAAGTTATGGTACTGAAACGGGTTCTATATAATTGTGAACACTGTAACACTGAGTCCACAGTCAGGCCTGATTACTTTGTCAAAGCAGAATATGGGGCCACCTACATGTTTCAAAGTAAAAACTTTACTGAAAATGGCTTCTTTGCAAATGACTGAATTTTAAGTGTATAAATAAATCCTTTGGGTAAGACTCATGAATGCCTCGTTTGTAAATGAGTTTATCAGATGTTTCCCTTTCCACAAACCTCTTTCCTCTGCCCAAGCATTCATGCCCTTATCCTCTGGGAGAAGGAGAAAACAGTTGCAGAATGAAGAGCTTGTTGCTAAGAGTAGTGGCAGTTAAATTGTATCTGTTTCCCAGTTTTACCCAGGATGTACTCTGCTAAAAAAAAGATATGGATGGGATCCACATACCCTTGAAGCAAGAAATTTTTCCTCAGAATAACTTGCAAAATCATTTTACTCAACAGAGTAATATTACTTACCAGACAGTGGATCTGTATAGCAAAACAATACAAGAAATGATATGTTTATTATAGTTACCCCTCAAAATACTCCCAGTAAGTTAACACATGGGGAGTCATAACTTGATAATTTTGCATTTTACTTTAAGTAGGCTTAATTCACCTTTAGGAAAATATATGCAAAGGATATCTTCAGGGTCCACTCTAGAAAAATCAGTGAATTTAAATATCAATTAAAATGCTCAAGTTTGATTGCCTGCCCCCAATTCCATGGGAGCAAAAGAATTAAGAACACAATTGACAGGTGCAAATACAGAATACAAAAGTCATTGTGGAAATGTACTTCAGCTATTGTGAACACCTCAGTTACAAACTCTAAACAGCTACTACAGAAACCCATGTGCACGCTGAGCTTCTCCTAGAAAAGTCATAGGTCACAGAGAATGACTTTGGGAGTACAGCTCTCTTGGAAGTGCCAGTATCAACCCAGCCCTCTATTATGTGCGCCGTAACAGTCCTATTTGCACTATAATCTGCTTTTGATCTTAATCTGCATTTATGGTTATATATTTGGTTCTTAATTTCAAGAAAGTTTATAGAAAGAGAGCTAGATAAGAAAGTTTCTGACCAATAAAATGATTTTCAATGCAGTTTTTATTGTTTAGTGTATGACTACTCATTCGGATATTTTCAAAATCAGTGCTAAAGATGTTTAAATTTCATGTTTGAAGAAGATGATATCAACTTTTTTGTTTTCTTTTTCCAAAATGACATGCTAAGCTGATTTTGGAAGGAAATTTTCACCATCATGTTGTTTAGTTAACTGTTTAATTGATCAAATAATGTTTTCTTCTCCTCGTTTCTGGATAAGTACCTGTGATTATTGGTTGTCCAAAACTTTTATCCCATTTTTGTATAAAGAAATTAGAAATATTTTTAATAAAAGAGTTATGGAAGGGCATATCATTTGTGCCCCTGCCCGTAGTAAAAATTTTATTTTTCCAATGCATATGGTGATACATGTATAAGCAAAACAACGTATAAATAAATAAGCCCTCAAAATGTTGTAAAAGAGATGCCAGAAAGAAAGAGAAGAAAAGAAAGAGAGAAATGTGTTCCAACATGCCTAGCACCCAGAGGAGACTCAGTCAAGCTGACTGCTAAAACTCGCTGGTTTTCCTTTTGTCTTACAGAAAGAATGTGCTAATTTCATCAAGGTCCTTAAGGCATATAATCAGACTCACTTGTATGCCTGTGGAACTGGGGCTTTTCATCCAATTTGCACCTACATTGAGATTGGACACCATCCTGAGGTAAAGCTGGCTTGTAACAAGTGGTGTTTATCCGCGACCCCTTCCAATTCACATGCTTCTTTGCTGATTTCTGTAGCTCATTCTGCTTCTGACACCTACTTCCAATTCAGATGCTGTTATTAATTTTAATCTGTGAATGCAAAAAGAATGAGACCATCAGTCGACAATGACTATGAAACAGGAGGAAAGACTGAGGAAAGCATTTGTTTCACTCTGAGTTCCAGAGCCCAATCCGTTTAGCATGGGCAGCAGATGTCAGCATGCTGAATGGGTGCTGTTTGCGCCTTCATTTATGTGTTGCCAGCTTTCCCCTCCGTTTCCATCCTCAGCCTGAAGTGTCCACCACCCAGTTGTTTCTTCTGCCTAGGGGTTAAGAAAGGATACAGGAGCATGGCGCTGTGATCTCACGTTTGACTCAAATTATTAACATTCGTTTTCTTGCTCAGCTTTTGCTGGTTTAACCTCTATTCTTGATTATGATTTTGCTGGTATAGAAAAGAATAAAACAGAAATAATTTTATGTGTCTATTGCTTCTAAAAGATGTTTTCGTGAGAAACATTAGTGTGTAGGGAAACCTAAGGAAAAATTTAAATAAAGGAAATGTTGCTAATGTTGAAAACACTTTGGTGAATTGGGCTTATAAATAGCCTTCAAGTATAAACTCTTACATAATTTTTGGCACAAAATCCTGAGGAGAACAAAGCTTTCATATGGTGAGAAAACCATTTGTGACAGTTTTTTTTGTTGTTTTTTTTTAATTGGAATTCAGAAGTACTAACAAATAACGGATGTCATCCCAAGATATTTCTGGAATCCTAAAGATAAAACATCACACACACACATTAGTTACTTCTTTATAACTTAAACTTTTGACTTTCTCTGTGTAAATTTCTTAAGGTGCCCTAAAATGATGCAGAAGTCAAAAAAGTTTGTTTTGTACTTTTTTTGTATACGAAGTCACCTTAGCAACTATGTGGTTTCTAGATTAAGCACAGTGGGTTTTACTGTCTATAAATGTGAGAAGATTAAGGTATTTTCTCCAAGGTCTCACTGGCTTAGGCACCTGCCCCCAGCAGCCCTTTCCCCTGCCACATCCTTCCTCCTCCTCGTCCACACGAGAACATGCGTGTATTGTTTCTGTCACATACTCAAGAGTTGTTAGTAAAAAGTAAATTTACAAAAGACTGTGCTATTTAAATTGCTTGTTTTGTGTAGATGAAATCGGGAGTAAGTTGATGCTCATGGTCTTGGAGACATTGTACATTTAGTTTGTGGTATTATATGGTTTAGTCATCCCCTCCTTGCTGTCTGCTCAGTTATTTCCTATATTAGTAAGTCAGGTGTCCTAAAATTTGGGCCCAGAGTTATTGTCGAACTCTTCTGTATTTTGAAGACAACCCTAGAGATCTCCAGTCACATCACATTGCACTTTTTACCTTTGTCAGGAATCAGACTACACGTGATTGTCAATAGTGTTAGCACAGATTAGCAGATAAGACCTGGATTTTAGTATTACATCAGGCTTCAGGTCTAGATCTTGTCTGTAAGCTACTATCGGTAGAGCATTGGAAGAGGTAATTATCCTTTCTGAGACTCTGTCTGATAATATGCAAAACAAACTAAACCCATTTGATCATCTTGTTCATATTCTTTAAATAAGAGGTTGACTCATTACATTTGCCTTCTCCCTCCACCCCCACAAAGGGTATCATTCCATGACTTTTTTTTTTTTTTCTCTATAGAAACTCAAGAAGTTTTAAGGCCATCAGGAAAATCATATCCTCTGGTCTCAGGAGAATTTTATCCAACCTCAATTTCATATTGACTGTGTGATCCAGTGTAAATCGTTTCTTTTCTCTACATCTATGTTTCTGAGTTAGAAAGCCAGTGAAAATGGTCTCTACCCCATACAGTTGTGTGAGTTAAGCATTGTCTAATAGGTAATAGGTGCTGAAAAAGTAAGATGTTAGAAAATTTTAAAATAGAAATCTGCATCTTGTTAAATATAAATCTTCATCTCAGGCTAAAAGCCCTGGCTGTTTTGCTTGCTAGTAATTGTCACCTCGCCTTTTAAATGTTTCACACTTCATTAGAGGTTGTGAATGATGGTAGTGAGATCTCTTGGTTGGCGGGTGATTCTGCACTTAATTTTTAGCATTTTAAAATTTTTTGCTTACATGATGTTGATGATCATTTAAATTAAAATATTATGTGTTATTTCTACATTTTTATCTATTGTCCCAGAATGTTTATCTTAGTTTCCTTTCTGAAGTTGCTATTTAACAGAATTAATAGCATATTCTTTCTTCTATTCATCAACTGCTCATTCCTGCCTTGTGGGTGGGCAGGTAGGGACATGTAGAGGTTCTGGAGCCAGACAGAACCTCCATGAAAATAACAAATAAATAAATCTCTTGTCTGAGCTCTTTAGGAGGAGAGTTTGAAGTGAGACTCTGAAACTCAGAGCCCTTGAGAGAGGTCATCCTTTAGATGCTCAGTGATTTTTATTTGCATGAGAACTGTAGACTAAGAAATACTGTTTCAGACTGTTTTGGAGGTTAGAAGGAAGATGATTATGCAGTTACCTGGGGAATTTGGAGTAGTCTAGACAGTCAATCTAGGAAATTCTGGAAAACATATTATCCTATAGTTTGTCTAGACTATATCAAGTTTAATTTTCAATATTTAAGCTGCCTTAAGAGGGAATCTGCTTTAAACTTATCTGTACTGATAGTTAAAACATTACCTTTGTATTTAAGCAATTTTATTTGCTTGTGAAGTTGAGAAAAGAATGTATGATTCATATTGTCAGTAAAAGAAGGACAGTATAAAAAAAGGATTAGAAGAAATACAATAGCAAGGAAGGAAGAAGCCAGGATCGTTAGGATAGAGTCATAAACTCTCATGAATATATCAACTCTTATTTACAAGGGTTTATTTTCAGATAAAGAACCTATTTTCCCCTAAATTTTAGTTTAGAAGTTGCACGTATACTTTCCTGCTACCTGCCACATACTGTAAGACATAATGAAATAGGAGTTTTGCTTTAACATTTTATCCAGTCTTTGCATATTAAAAATAATTTCATCATAGAGAAAAGGACATTTTACTTTTGGATTTTATCAAAACTTTTATGGATGTAATTTTTTTTTTTTTTTAGTGTTCTTCCTTCAAACTAACTTGTATTACATTGTGTTCCCAAGGCTATTGAACCCCTCATTGTTGAAAAATGATGTACAGACTTACATTCTAGATTGCAGAATGCCATAAAAGTAAAGACATAACTTTTGAAGGAAGTGAAGGCTCCCTTTATCAGTTAATATCTTTGTATCTTACTGGGTGGAAATCAATAGATCCCTTTAAGAATCTTTTGCAAACACAACAGTTTGCAAAAATAACCTTCAATTTAGCCTTCTGATTATGCAAATAAAACTCTTTTACTCTCCTGGAAGTAGCCATATACTTAGCAACCAGGATAAAATCTGAGAAACATGTCCTTCGGTGATTTCATCACTGTGGGAATATCTGAACCTAGTTGGTAAAGCTTACTGCACACGTCTATATGTTACAGTCTATTGCTCCTAGGCTACAAAACTGTACAGCATGTTTCCGAGTACTGAATATTGTAGGTAATTGTAAGATAATTATAAGTATTGAGTATCTAAACATATCTAAACAGAGAAAAGATAAAACAATATACTAAGGCATTACAATGGTTAATATGAGACGAGGCAATAGCAATTTTTTAGACCCACTCTGACCTTATAGAACCATTATCCTATATCATGTCCATCATTGACCAAAATGCCCTTATGACACATGACAATATTTACACTACTGAACAGTGTTTTCCAAAATATATTTTTACCGTATTGTGAATGCCTTGAGCCATGCACAGGATGTCATTGATAGCAGTATTGAACACATTTTCTGTTTACTGTGGTGCTTTGGGGAATTGGTAGACATTTTAATTAAGTCCAGTTCTGTAAGATGTATGTCAATCAATTCTTGAGTATCTGCTAATAACATTTGAGACTGAAGATGACTGCCAGTAAGGATGCATATTTCATACATATGTGTGTGTTTATCATAGAATGCATGCAGCGTTTGTGGAAAAAATGACTCAGAGCTAGAGTACAGATGAGTTTTGAGTTAAACTCTCAGCATCCATGCCATTTAAATGAAAAATGTGAGTCATCCTTAAAAGGCAGAATATTCCCAAATGGTTTATAGTGTATCATATTTCCCACTCAAATTTACATCTGTTAATAAAAAGGAGGCATTTAGGAGAAGTATAACTTCTTGAGGAAGTCTCTGGATATTTTCTCAAATTCAAATGGGCCTCTTCTATGTCCAGGCAGGAAATCTAAAGAAAGAGGGACCCAGGTGAGAACTGGAAAGTATTAACTCTACAAATAATCTCAGAATGTCATGATCTCGATTTATGATCAAACCAAAGGGACATCTGAAATGCTAAGAGGCTTAACGGCTATCTCTAAGGTTATTTCTCCAATGACAACTAATATATCTACATATAAAATAAAATACTTTGTTTCATTCTTTCCTTCCACCAAGAATAGGAATGTGCTTGTATGCAGAACTTTGGATCAAATACTGTTAGTAACAGGCCCCAAGGACAAAATATTATTTATGTAATAGGTGGTGCTCTGTTCAGGAAATTGTACCTTGTATATCTAATCTGACCTCTTTTAATTGAGTTATCTCTCTCAATTTATTATGTTATTTCATGAAGCACATGTTTATTTCTTTTCTTTTTTATTTTTTTTTTTTTGAGACAGAGCCTCAAGCCGTCACCCTGGGTAGAGTGTCGTGGTGTCACAGGTCACAGCAACCTCCAATCCTAGACTAAAGTGATTCTCTTGCCTTAGCCTCTCAAGTAAGCTGGGACTAGGGGTGCCCGCCAGAACGCCTGGCTATTTTTTGGTTGTAGTTGTCATTGTCGTTTGGCAGGCCCAGGCTGAGTTCGAACCCGCCAGCTCTGGTGTATGTGCCTGGCGCCTTAGCCACATGAGCTACAGGCACTGAGCCCACATGTTTATTTCTTAAGAATTGATACTAAAGCCGAGAAATGCAGATATCTTGGCAAAACAATGAGGAGCTGCTTTGGGGCAGGTAATACCTTTCCCTCTTAGGGATTTATCTTAGGGGAGAAAAGTCAGGATTTATGGCCAGCTCCTTCTTAGCAGTTTATTATCTCCAAAAGAGACGTGGACTCTTCATTTGCACTACTGACCAGAGCCAAATGTGCTTAGAGCGAGTCTGTAGTGGTTTCTAGGTTTTTCTTTCCTATCTTTTCAATGCTTAAACCATGTTACAAGGCAGATCTGTACAAGGCACTATCGTTAAGAAACAGTATCACCATTAATATTCAAAAATAAATATTAAAGTCATCTGTTCATATTTGAGGAGGAGGTTCACAGTTCATAAATTCAGACAGAACTTGATAACCCCAATGAATTTTTCCATGAATTATTAAAATTCTGAACTCTTAATATTATTAATAAAGCTATTTCTTATAATTATGGAACTAGTGGCAAAATGAGAGGAAAGGGGACCTAGGTTATGATTAGAAACAAGAACAGATAAAAAAATTTGAAAATGGTCAAAAAAAAGAAATGTTAGAGACCTTGGACTCTAAATAAACATCTCCCACATCATTTGTTAAAATGTTTCAAATTACTATTTTATATTTTGATTTTATTTCCCGGAATATTTGATATATAAACACAATAGGAGATTAACAGTCTTTTACCCTCTACCACTTCTGTGGGTTAATTGTTAGCAGGTTTATTTATTTTATTTTATTTTAATTTTAGTTTTCTTTCTTCCTTTCTTTTTTTTTTAACTTGTAATATTTTACAACATTTTATTCCTAAGAAGAGTTACAGACAAAAACATGGAAATACTAGCATTCAATTCTTAATTTGTAGGATAACTAGTTTCATGTTTTAGCACACACCTCTTGCCAGGTCAAGTATTTGGAAACATTTAAACAAGTTTCCTAAGTCATTTTGGTGCAAAGATGCCATTATCAATCATTTATTAAGTGACTGTATCATCTATTGTACTCCATTTTTAAATGTCATTTTCATTCACAATAAATTAAATTAGATAAGGATTAAATCATGAATAGCTAACATTCACTTTTTTTTTTTTTTCCTATTCCTTATGACCTACCAATGCCTAGTTTGGATCAAAGATCTTACATTTACTGAAGCTGGCCAGTCACTGGAGTTTTATATTCCCCAACTTACTCTTACTCCTACAAATGCCCCTTTTTTGATTGATTCTTTTGCACTCATTTCCCATCTGATCAATTTCGAGAGGAAATTTCTAGCCATTAAAGTTTCAGTAAGTTTATATTTATAATAAATATATTGTATTTATTTATTTTTATAATATATTTATTATAAATATAAACTTGATGAAATATACACTTATTTATTTATTATAAATATATTATAAAAATAAATAAATACAATATATTATAAATATAATAAATATTAAATGTAAGTTTAAATAAACTTAAATTGATAAAAGAACCACAAACGGTATCACTAAACTCCATTATTGCCTGCTTACCATTTGATACCTTTTATTTTTTTTTTTTTTTTTTTTTGAGACAGAGTCTCACTTTGTCACCCTGGGTAGAGTGCATCATAGCTCACAGCAACCTCAAATTCCCGGGCTCCATTGATCCTCTTGTCTCAGCCTCCCAAGTAGCAGAACCACAGATGCCTGCCACAACATCAGGCTATCTTTCAGAAAGGGGGTCTTGCTCTCACTCAGGTTGTTCTCAAACTCCTGAGCTCAAGCAATCCACCCGCCTCAGCCTCCCAGATTGCTAGTCATCGATTCTTTAATTTTCGGGCTGTCATGACCCTTTCTTTGTCCCTGAACTTTGGTTCATTGTTTTTCTTTCCTTTAGCTCCTTGTCTCCTCGTAAAAATAACTTCATTTTAAAACCAAAATTTAAGATAGTGGAAATGAATCTTGGATGTACAAGTGTGAAGGAAGGTGTTAGTTTAATATTTTTGAAACCTCAGAAAACCTTAGACGTAACAAACTTAGACTGAATTCCCACAGAATTCAGAATATAGTCATCTCCTCTTGTGATATGTTTCAAGTGGGCATCAGCAAGTTATTTCTTACTCTCGTTTTAAACTGTGATGATTTATTACAACAAATACAATAACATTTTGAAAAGAATGATGTATTAGTAAGTGCATAAATTAGTGTATTCATTTATAACAATAAATTAATATATGTGGATGGCTACCTCAAAATCACAAAAAATATTAAAATTTTAGTGCCCTCAGTTGCCTGAGGCTTATGATCATATGAGTGCCAAGAATACCCCTTTAATTATCTCGAGCTAATGAGAAAGAAACAAAGACTGACCCGATATGCAAATGCTGTATGCTGCCAAACAAGGGCCGTGGTAAGGTCAGAGTGGACTGTATGAAGGAAGATTTTACTGTGGTTGAAATATAGAAAAATGGTAGGGAATTAGATTCCTCCAGAAAACCAGAAATGATAGAACTGCCAGCCCCAATGACTGTAGCGTCAGAGAAACAGGAGCACGTTGGCAATGCGGACAGGCATTTGCTTTTCTGTGTCCGAAGCAATCTCATTGTCGTATTGCACTCCTATAGCTAATTTTACTTCTATTGCTTTTCCAATTTTGTGATAATTTTAAACATGAAGAGATACACTGCATTACTGTTAAAGAATATACAATGTAATGTAAGGTAACTCAGACAACACTGTAGGAAGACACTTTGCGGTGGTTTTTATGAACATTATAATATCATTTTCTGTGTTAACACCTAACGACACTCTCCTTGCCCTCGTTTAACAGCTACTTTTTCTGGGTCCTCGTGGCTCTCAGGCATTTCAAACTTACCAAGTGTGTTCTGCATAGATTTACCATTGCTCTTTCCCTTCCTCGATGACTGCCTCATGCAGTTAGAGGGGGCCAATCGTTGTCTTCCAATTCCAGTTAACCTGTAGTTTTAAAAAAAATGAATAGGGCACATATTTCATAATGGAGACATTACCCTTATATGGATCGAGAAGCACTTAAGGCAGATAAATGAAAAAGCTCACTGTGACAATCATGTATAGACACACTCTCTTTGAATTAGCATCTTTAAATAAGATATACGAGTTGATTTCACTGACCCAAAGTCACACAGTTTATTAGCGATAGAGCTTAATCTAGCCCTTTTGTTTAAAGCTTATCATTATGTATTGTTTTCTTTGTACTCTGTGTTAGGGTTTTTAGAACACTCTGTCCACCAGCAATATAAATAAGCCCCATATGTAATGTTTTCTGGAAGCTATATTAGAAGAAATAAAGACAAGCAGATGAAATTGATTTCAATAATATACTTCATGTAACTCAATATATTTGAAATATCACAAAACAGTAGCGCTAGCATTGTATTTGTACTGTCCATGAAATTCAGAGTATTTATTATACTTACAGTTCAACGCAATTTAGACTAGTCTCATTTCATGTGTTTGCTTCCTTCATATGGCTGGTAGCCACCATATAGAACAGCTCAGTAATAAAAGCTAAAGCAAGGAGAATGTGGGATGACAGGTGATCATCAGGTAAAAAAAAAATCTAATTATTGAAATCCAGTACTGTCGCTTATGATAATATCTTTTAACCTATTATACACTTGCCATCATTAACACATCATTGTCCCAAAACTTAATGAGAGCCGGCAGTTAGAAGTAACTGGAGTATAACCCAATGTATCCGACCTGTTGCACAATTGAACATCAAGTAGAGGGGGCTGAGGGAGAAAAGCCATTGTTTGACAATTTCACAGTAGTTTTAATATGATTGTAATCTTTTCAGATCATTTTATGATAAAAAGTTCAAACATGCATGATTCCTCTATCATGCATCAATGTACAAATATGTGATAGGGTCTTTATTTCCAGGAGAAAAGGAAGAAATGACTGTTTTCTCTGGAATATTTAAGAACATGAATGATGTCATAGCTTTATTTATATCAAAACAACTGTGTAACCCTGCTAGCTGCTAATCCCCGCTTTCTTGATATTTCATGGAAGTTCCTATACCTCTTATAAGGAAAGTGTCTAACCTTGTGTATCTAATTATTTTTCTGTGAAAGTAAACACATACAATAATAACCCATGAAGAGAGAACATGTTCTAAGTTGCTAAGATATGCTTGACTATATCAAGTATAAATGCAATAGAAATTTAAAGGAAAAAAAAAAAAAACTCATGAGATGCCTTGAGGAGCATTCAGATAGGAGCAGCCCTGAAGAGGAGGAAAGACTGGAGACCATGTCAGCGGTGTCGCTTAAGCCAGTCAGGATGAGACAAAAGACAGGGAAGTGGGAATAGGAGAACCTTGGGAAGAGAATAAGCATGAAGTGATAAGAATAGCATGGAGGTGGACAAGGGAAGTATGATGAGAAAACCAGGGCTTCTGGAATGTGAGTTTTATTTATTAAATGGATTTGAGAGAACACTGGGAAATAATGGATGTTAGCATTTACATATGGGTTTCTTCACATTTGAAGCTACAATTCTGCTCAACTGCTACCACCAGTGCCAAAGTGACCTTGGAAGTAAATTTTGTTGAGATGAATTATTCAAGAGTGATAAAATTAACTTTAATGCAAACATAGGAATCATTTTTCCTAACCAAGGTCCTAACATCAATGGTAAGATATTAAGATACATAAATACAAATGGTTTCTCTGAAAGAGCTCTCGTAGACATAGCAATCTAATTTCAGCATAGGTAATAACGCCATAAATTTTATTCCCTCAAACTAATGTTCATTGAGCAATTAATGTATGTTTTGTATTTGAATTCTTTACTTCCATTACTAATCACTAATTCTGATGAGTATTCTCATTTTACCAATGAATAAACTAAGTTTTATAAATGATGATTTTGTAATGGACCTGAAGCAAGCATTCTATTTAGTAATTCATGTCTGAATCTAGAGCCTATACCTTTATTTATTTTTATTGTGAATTTCATAGTTTTCTTTAATGTCAGGTTATTGTGAGTGTACAAATAACCAGATCACACTTTTTGAATTTCTTACGGAGAGTCCCTCTGTAGTTCTGACCTGCACACAGAAGGTGTGCCATACACCCCTACCTTGTGCCCTTTAAGTAGGAGCACACCAAACACCCCTTCTTTTGCCCCCTCCCCCCAACTTGAAGTGTTTTAAGTTTTTCTCCTACATGAGCATGTATTAGATTGTCTACTGGCTTCATAATAAAACTGAGTCATTGGATACTTGCTTTCCCATTCTTGTGATACTTTACTAAGAAGAATGTGTTTCAACTCATCCAGGTTAATACAAAAGATGTAAAGTCCTCACCTTTTCTTATGGCTGAGTAAGACTCCATGGCATACACATACCACAGCTTGTTAATCCATTCCTCAGTTGTTGAGCATTTAGGTTGTTTCCACATCTTGGCAATTGCAAATTGAGCTGCAATAAACAATCTAGTGCCAATGTCTTTATGAGAAAATGATTATTTTTTTCTGGGTAGATTCCAAGTAGTGGGATTGTGGGGTCAAATGGGAGGTCTAATTTGAGTTCTTTGAGAATTTTCCATACTTCTTCCAAAGATGCTGTATTAGTTTGCAGTCCCATCAACAATGTAAAAGTGTGCCTTTCTCTCCACATATGTGCCAGCATCTGTAACTCTGGGTCTTTGTGATGTGGGCTATTCTCACCAGGGTTAAGTGATCCCTCAAGGTCATTTTGATTTGCATTTCTCTGATGATTAGGGATGAAGAGCATTTTTCATATGTTTTATTACCCATTAGTTTGTCTTCCTCAGAGAAGGTTCTGTTCCTATCCCTTGCCCAGTGATTGATGGGATTGTTTTCTCTTTGTTTGTTATTAATTTGAGTTCTCTATAGATCCTAGCCTTTGTCAGATTTGTAATATGAAACATCTTTTCACATTCTGAAGGTTGTCTATTTGCTTTCATTGTTGTGTCCTTAGCTGTGCAGAAGCTTTTTGGTTTAATTAAGTCCCATTTGTTTATTTTTGTTGTTGCAATTGCTGCTGAAGTTATTCATAAAATCATTCCCAGACTGACATCCTCAAGAAATTGTCCCATAATTACTTCTATGATTTTCATCATTTCATGTCTTAGATTTAAATCTTTTATCCATCTTGAGACAATTTTTATAAGTAGTGAAAAGTGTGGGTCCAATTTCATTTTTTTACATGCGGTTATCCAGTTCTCCTAGCACCATTTATTAAATAAGGGTTCTTTTCCCCATTATATGATTTTATTTGGTTTATCAAAGATCAGATACCTCTAAGAAACTGGTTTCATCTCTTGTTTTTCTATTTGGTTCCATATGTCTATATTTCTATTTTTGTGCCAATGCCATACTCTTTTGATCACTGTGGACTTGTAATATAGCCTGAAATCTGGTAAAGTGATGCCTACATCATTGATTTTATTAGTAAGAATTGCCTTGACTATGCAGAGTTTTTTCTGGTTTCATAAAAAACAAAGCTTTGTTTTTTTTCCAGTTCTTCAAAGTATGATGTTGGTCTTTTAATCGGAATTGTATTGAATCTACAGTTGCTTGGGTAGACATTTTAACAATGTTGATTCTTCCCAGCCAAAGCATGGTATGTTCTTCCATTTGTGAATGTCTTCTGCTATTTTTTTTTCCTTAGGGCTTCATCATTAATTCTCTGTGTAGAGGTCCTACACCTCTTTTGTTGGGTATATTCCTAGTTATTTAATTTTCCTTAAACTGCTGCAAAGGGAATTGTATCTTGGATTAGCTTCTTGACTTGGCTGTTATTGGTATATAAAAAGGGATTTGCAAGCATTGATTTTTATATTCTGAGATTTTACTGTATTTCTTGGTCATTTCCAGGTATCATGTGGTTGAGTCTCTGAGGTTTTCTAAGTATAAGACCATATTGTCAGTAAAGACCGAGAGTTTGACCTCCTCTGTCCACATTTGGTGTCTTTTATATCCTTCTCTATTCCGACTGCATTAGCTAGAACTTCAAGCACTATGTTGAATAGTAGTGGAGATAGTGAACATCATTGTGTAGTTCCTGCCCTAAGTGGAAATGCTTTCAGTTTTACCCAATTCATTATGATATTAACAGTGGGTTTGTCATAGATGGCTTTAATCATTTTAAGAAATGTGTCACCTATACGTATGTACTTAAGTATTCTTGTTAGAAAAGGATGCTAAATTTTATCAAATGCTCTTTCTGCATCTATTGAGAGGATCATATGGTCTTGGCTTTTGCTTCTTTTAATATGGTGAATTACATTTATAGATTTGCGAATGTTAAACCAGTCTTGTATCCCTTGGATGAAGCCTACTTGATGGTAGTGTGTAATTTTTTTAATGTATAGCTATACTCTTTAGGCTAAGATATTATTGAGTGTTTTTGCATCAATATTCATTATTGAAATTATTCTGTAGTTCTCCTTCTTAGGTAGGTTCTTCCTGGTTTTAGAATCAAGGTGATATTTGCTTCATAGAATGTGTTGGGGAATACTCCTTCCTTCTTAGTGTTTTAGAAAGTTTCTGTAACAGTGGTACAAGCTTATCTTTGAAGATTTGATAGAATTCTGGTGTGAAGCCATCTAGTCCAAGGTTTTTTGTTGTTGTTGTTGGGGACTTTTTATTATTTTTCTTGATATAGGTCTGTTCAAGAGATCTATTTCTTCCTAGTTAAATCTAAGGAAATGACATGATTCTAGGTATTAGTCCATTTCCTTCCACTTGTCAAATTTCTTGGCATGGAGTTTCTTGGAGTAGTCAGAGATAATCTCGTGTATCTCACTGGTATTTGTTGTTATTTCCCCTTTTTCATTTCTGATTGAGGTTATTAGAGATTTTACTTTTGTGTTTCTCATTAATCTGGCTAACAGTTTATTGATATTATTTATCTTTTGAAGAATAAACTGTTTCATTGATTCTTTTGGAATGACTCTTTTGTTTTCAATTTCATTTATTTCTGATTTTATTTTGGACATCTCTTTTCTTCTTTTGGGTTTGGGATGAATTGCTCTTCCCTTTTTATTTCCTTAAGGCAATTCCTTAGTTTGCTTATATATTCTCTTTCTGTTTTTTTGCATGTAGGATCTAACATGATGACTCCACTTAGGACTGCTTTTGCGGTATTCCCCAGGGTTTGATAATTTGTAGCTTTATTATTGTTATGTTTGAGGAATATAGCAATTTATTCTTTTATCTCTTCCTTGTCCCAGTGGTCATTCACCATAAAGTTGTTTAATTTCCATGCTTTTGTGTGGGGATGAAAATTTTGTTGGAGTTGAGTGCTACATTTATTGCCTGTGATCTTATAAGATACAAGGTATAATTTAAATTGGTTTAATTTTATTGAGGTTTGATTTGTATCCCAGGATATGATCTATTTTGGAGAATGTTCCATGGGTGTATGAGAAGAATGTATATTTGTCAGCTTTGGTATGATTTGTTCTATATGTGTCTGTTAAGCCCATTTGTTATATGGTTGCATGTAAGTCCTTTGTATTATATCTTTTGTTAGTTTCTGTTTAGATCTGTCTAGTTCAACCAGAGAAGTGTTAAATTCTCCTGTGTTGTAGGATGTCATATTGCTCTGACCAATTAAGTTGTGTTTCATAAATCTGGGAGCAATTAAGTTGGGTACATAAATATTTACAATTGAAATGGTTTCTTGATGTATTGTTCTCTTGACCAATGTGAAGAAGTGTCCATCTGTTTTCCTTAACTGTAGTTGCTTTATATCACATGTACCTGAAAATAAGATTGTGATCCCTCCTTTCTTCTGATTTCCATTTGCCTGAAATATTGTTTTCTAACCCTTTACCCTGAGTTTTATTTTGTCTTTCAAGTTTAGGTGTGTTTCCTGGAGATAGTCTAAGGATAACTTGTGATTTTTATCCAATCAGAAAGTCTGTGCTTCTTCGGTGGGGAATTAAAGTCATTAACGTTTATTGAGGGAATTGATAAGTGTGATGGAGTTCTATTTATCTTATTCTGTGCAGTTCTTTTCTTACTTTTACCCTTCACACCATTGTTGAAGCTAGGTTTGTCCTTTAGTTTTTGTGCATTTATTTTTCTGGTGGTTCATTATGATGTTCATTGGGTAGAATATATCTAAGTATTTCCCATAGAGCAGGTCTTGTGGCAAATTTCCTCAATGTTGTATATCAGTAAAAGATTTTATTTCTCCATTGATTTTAAAGCTTATTCTAACAGGATACAAAATTCTGGGCTGAAAATTGTTTTGTTTAAGAAGATTAAAAATATATGGCCATCTATTCTGGCTTGGAAAGTTTCAAATGAGAAGTCTGCTGTCACCCTGATGGACCTGCCCCTGTGTGTGAATTGATACATACTCCAGGCTGCTTGCACAATTCTCTCTATTATCTTAACTTAGGATAGGTTCTCTGCAATTTGTCTTGGAGATACTTTGTTTGAGCTGGAGTTTGATATCCTTCTAAAAGGAGTGCTTTGGAAGCTTTAGTGATACTTGGGAAGTTTCATTATTGATACTCTCCCATAGGGCTTTTCCATTCTTTTGGGATGTTCATCTTTCTCTTTAGGAATACCTATAATTAGTAGGTTTGAATACTTGATAAATTGCCATTATTCTCTGAGTGAATGGTCTACTTTCTTTCTTCTTTTCTGTCTCTTTAACTACCTGGGTTAGCTCAAGAGGTTTATCCTGTTGCTCTGAGATTCTTTTTTCTCCATGGCCTAATCTGTTATTGATACCTTCTACTGTATCTTTAACTTCCCTAATTGACTTCTTTAAGTCCTTAAACTCCCCCATCTTCTTCCTATGTTCCTCATATCTTTTGTCCATTTTTTGATTCTGTTTTTCCACTTTCCAATCAAGTCCCTTTATTGCCTTTGCCATCCATCTTTTAAATTCCCTTTCTGTCATTTCCATTAATTCTCTATAGGTAGAATCCGTGGTGGTAGCTATCTCATGCTCCCTGTACGTGGGGCAGTGCTCTATTCTGGTTTTTTCATGTTGCCAGATTTTTCAGTATGGAAGAAAGAGTGTGACAGGGGAAATGGTAGTGTTTGGTGGTGTGCTTTAACCACACTCACAGGATTTTGGGGGACCAGGCTGGGCAGGTCCCTCAAAGTTGGGAGCTCCTTACAAGCTTGGAAAAAAGCAAGACCCCCCACTAATTATAGACAAAATCAGCAGCATATTGCTCTGAGACCTATCAATACCTTCTTACCAAAGGTCAATACTTAAAGGACGCCCAAGACTGTGATCTTGTGGCCTCCTTGAGCCAGACTATTGCCATGACCCACCCAGCCAGACCAATGCCGTGACTCCTCAACTCTTAGAGAATGGAAAAAAATGAAAAGGAATTATAAAAAATATAAAAATATTAAAATATGATTGTATAAGTTCAAGAAAAAAAGGTATATCTTAGCTATTGTATGATAAATGTATGTGGGAAAGATGAGAAAAGTGGAAAAATGTCTACCAGAAGAGAGAAAAAAGAGAAAAATAAAAAGAAAGAAAAGAACAAAGGTGCCAAAAAATATAACAAAAATGAAAGGAGCCCTAGCTATTAAAGAAATAAATGTGAAAAATTAAATATACAACTAAACATAAAAAACTAACAAAAGAATAAACCAAAACAGCAACAATAACAACAAAAGAGAGATCAAAAAGAAAAGATAAAAACTAAGGAAAAATAATTTTAAAAAGAAGCAAAAATGTAAAACAATATGTGTGTCTGTGTATGTCTCTATGTATGTATGTATGTGTGTGTGTATCAACACAAAAAACATGTCCATAATGCCACAATGTTTGTGTGCAATGTGGAGTTAGGAGATGTAAAATAGATGCTGTTTTTTTTTTTTTTTGTATATGATGGGGTCTGAAGCCACTTTCTACTTGCAAAGATCAGATCATATCGTTCTGACTTTTTTGCCTTCCATCCAGTCCTATTCACTTTGTCAGCATTCAGTACCCGCTCTCTTGCCAGACTCCCAGGAGGCCCATTAGATAGTATCCCTTGATAACAAAGCAGCCCTCCTTCGGAATGCAGCTGCCTCTCAGCTTACCCCAAGAGTGGCCACTAGAGCCCAACAGGCATGCCAGAGCTGGCCATGCAATAGGATCTCTCGGCCACTTCCTCCCACGCCCAGTCTTCTCACAATGGTGGCATTCCCTCCTGCAGCCAAGCCAATAGGAAACCACCTCATCCTGCATTTAACCCTGGCCGCTAGATACCTTTCAAGTCTACTTGCTGCTGTAGTGAGCAGCCCAGTCCAAAATCAAAATACTGTGGAACAATCATTTCCCTCTATAGCCCTCTGTCAGAGAGTTCACCAAGTAGCTGGATTCTACCTATACCAAGCACCTGCCTTCAGCATCGGTTTTCTTCACCTCCAGACATCCTTGTTGCCTCCTGATTTCTCCTGTTGCTTCACTGTGCCCCCATAGTGATGTTTCTGTACAAATTCCCCCACCAGAGGTGGCTCAAGTCCATTTTCCCCTGTCTCATCTCTAGTAGCCAGCAAGATGTCTCTAGTCTTCCATCTTGCTCCATTTCCTCAGGCGTGCACCTTTAAAAGGAAATAGCAGCAGCATGAAGGAAGAAGGAAAAGATAGAATGATTACTTCTGATCTAGGGGATTATTTTCATTGTCTTTCTTCCTCTGTTTAGACTTCGAAAATACTTAATGCACAACTACTTTGGATGAGGGGATGAATGTAAACCAAGAGCCCTTGGTGAATTAAATAAAGGGCACTGCAGTCAAATGTGATTTTGAAAATAGATGAAGTATTGACAGATATGGATGACACTCAAGGCTATGAGACCCTTCAGTTAATAGATATATGGAGAAAAGAAAGGGAAAATTGCAAATAGCCCAGTGTGCATAGACTATAGTGCTTTTCAAGACAGGAGGCTGGAAAGTTAGGATCAAGGTGAGTTTAGTGAAGCAAATCAAGAGCTATGCAAAATTTTTGCAAGGGACTACTATCATTGTCATGACTGATTTTAAACACACTTCTGGTGTAAATTTGGGTCAAAAATCAATTGACATCTAGATATATCTATAGCCATAGTTCAGTAGTGATACAATGAGACCCTAGAGTGAGGTTAGTGAAAATATTGAATAAAATATTAAAGTTATCAATGAAAAACAAGAAATCTAATTATAAATCATATAGATCTCATAAACCATTAGATGAAATATAAATGAAGTGATGATATCGTTTAAACTTCCAGTTTAAAAAAAGGGCTTCAAGGTGTTGTAATAGGTTCATGCACACAAAATTTTCACACCTGAATCTACAATTAAACTGTATTGATCTTGTCCATAAAATATTAAACTATTATATGTGAAGTTATATGCATATAAATGATTTCTCACTGATAGGGACAATATACCACAGAAGATATTTTCTCCTTACTTGTAAATAGAGAAAATGTTATCGTGTGAATGTATACGTGAAAGGAGTTCAAATGTAAATTGCTTTTAAAAATTCCAAAAAAAACAGCTAAACAGAAATAAAACAAGTACTACGATATCCCTCAGAAACAATTTATTCTTACCACTAATTCCCTCATATAATCTAAGCATTGAGCAAAGATAAACAAAATCCGCCTATACATATTCTTACTTCCCCGCAAAGGAGTGTGGTTGTAGCAGGTTTTACATTCAAGGAAAGTTATAAATCTTTTTTTTTTCTTTCCAAAGGGAAAATATTTGAATCTGTCGCATTAATAAAAGTATATGTGAAGTAGAGTTATTCAAATGTAAAAGAATGTTTTCCAGGTTTCATTCAAAGTTTAGCAATGAAAAATGTTTTTACTTTTTCCTAGAATTTTGATATATTAACATTTTAAGGATACATATAAGTCTGGATTCTAATTGATTTATGAAAAATTTCAGGAAATTCTAGATTCTCTAAAAAACAGAAAATACTTAATACTATATAACACAAAAAATAATAACAGAAAATCAGTATACTCTTTATTATTCTTTTTTCTTTTTCTTTTTTTTTCTTTTTTTTTTTTTGGCTAGGGCTGGGTTTGAACTCACCACCTCTGGTATGTGGGGCCAGAGCCCTGCTTCTTGAGCCACAGGCACTGCCCTATTATTTTTAATTTTAATGGATTTTATTAAGCTTTTTCTACATATAAAAGTTGAAATATTACCATGCTTTAAAAAAAGCTATATTTTGTTCAAATATAATTTTTATTTATGAATCTTTTCAAACTCCAACTAGAACAAATGTTATTTGGAGAAAAGCATATTTATGTGAAGGGCCATCCTTTAATCATGGCCTAAAAAAAAAAATGTCATTGACATTCTACCCTTATTTAACATGGCTATTTTTACCTTGTAACATTTTGCTGTTATATTTTACAAAATTAAAAAATCATTTCTTTATATATAACAAAAATGATGATACCATCTGAATACAATGTAGCAATTTGTTCATGTATAGGCAAAAAATGAATGCCATATCAAATGATCAGAAATCAAACCTCATGCTGTGACTACTTTCCTTTTTTAGTCTTATTTTTATTTTCCATCTACCATTTTAATTCAATTGTGCAGCTTTGATCACTGAAAGCAATCCCAGGAATTGCTGAGCAGTTAGAAAGGGAGTCTAATGGGATATAAAATCAATTCATAGATCTGGCACTAATTCATTGTGTGACTTTGGCTGTCACTGAAATGACACTAAGCCAGTCTCTTCAACATGTTTATTTCTCAGTATTTGTCTCACAATAAATGCACTTAAATTTGCTATGCATAAACATTAAAAAACAGATTCCTGATTAAGAAGTACAGACAAGTTTCTATTCCAACTCTTACTTCACTTTAGATTTGCATTAAGCTAATAGCCTATATCTTTGTAGGTAGTGTGGCAAATACAGTTTTGTATATGTGCCAGGGTTCAAGCTCCTTTTAAGTGCTTTTATTTTGGCAAACTTTTCTTTTTTATCTTTTCATTTTGTTGGCATTTTATAGTTGTTTTACTTCATATTTAAATTGCTTAACCAGGAAAAGATGGATACTTGGTGTCCCACAGTTATTTGTCCTTTGTTGGCTAAATCTTGGAGGAAAATATAAGATTTGCCATAAGGAATGCCTATTTTTTGTATAATGTCATGCTACCTAGCAATCCTTGGAACCACTTTGACATATCAAATTTTTTCCTAATAGCTCTATGAAAATTTATTCATTTATTTATTTATTATTGTCGTTTTTGTTTGTCTTTGTTTGTTTTTGTATTTTGTTTTGTTGGGGTTATTTTTTGAGATAGTCTCACTCTCTTCCTTAGGCGAGAGTGCCAGGGTGTCAGCCTGGCTCACAGCAACCTCAGACTCCTGGGTTCAAGGGATCCTCTCACCTCAGCCTCCCAGAATGCTAGGATTACAGGCATGAGCCACTGTACCCCTCTGGAAAATGTTGTTTAAATTATGTTAAAATTGCATAATATTTAGTCACATGTAAAATCTTCTTTTCTAGAAAGGTATAATAACTTATCTGACAGGAGAATGAGAAAAGATTATATGAATAGTAAGCAAAATATTGCCATTTTCAACATATAAATATTCAGAAAACTACAAGTGAACTGATGTACCCCTATTTATAAAGTGTTTCAGAAGCAATCAGTAGTTTTCAGTCTGTTGATTAAAGTCAACTTGAGGTGAAAAGACAAAATGAAGTAATGTGTTTGCCATTCAAATAACAACACATTTAATTCCACTGACTTTTCCATCTTGTATTTATCAAAACCTAAACATTTTAATAGTATATGACAAAAATAAAAGTTATTCTTAACTATGCTGCTAAAATGTTTCATTTGCAATATTTTAGGAAGAAAAGGGAAAAATTTATATATGTGTCACCACTTAATCCGAATACTGTGCTGAGCTCAAAGCCCAGCAGTATGTATCTTAATTTAAGAAAAATATCTGTCCAGAGATAAACTGAGACCACGGTTTTCCTAAAGTTCTTGCTCAAAACTATGGTTATAAAATAGTATTGTTTTCAGTTATTGCATAGCTTCTCTAATTGCTATCCTTCGCTTTAGAACATAGACGATTTAAGTTCACAGTAGTAAAATAGTATCCTGAAAACCCATAGCTACTTAGTGGTAAAAGCTGAATTCTCTTGACACCCAATTCAGAGCCCTTCCCATTTATTACATCGCCTGTACGCTCACTGCCAAATGTCTCACTGGATAAAAAGCCACAGTTTTCCATATAGCTCTGGCTGTTCATAATTCTTTTTTCAAAATTACAATACTATGTAAGTTTCTGTTATTAACATTAAATAATTACAATCAAAATGTAGTTCTCTTTTACCTTTTTTCACGCATTTATGTCTAATTATAATATCATGATTGGGAAAATGTTATGATTTCTTTTGTAAACGTAATATTTTCTTACTGAAAATGAGTCAACTGCCTCATTAAAGTAAACAGCATTGGAATATTGTTTTAATCCTTTATACTGGTGACTTTTATTTTCATAAAATAGCTGGATTTAAGATGATTTCTATTAGTTGAAGCAATCAACACATATCAAATATTACCAAAGAAAATAATTGAAAACATTAGGGAAGCAATGTGAGCACAAGGATCATGCAAAGTTTCACCCACACACCTCTGCATACAATGGACAAGGAAGACTAAATGCTTTGATCTCTCCTGGATAACATGAAAGAGGAAAATTGAAAAAAAAATGAGCATCTGTTAGAATAAAGGCTTAATGAACAGGGTGGAGACTAGTTTGACATGAGACATAAAGCATGAGAAAGGAGAAGATAAAGTTAGAATGTAGAAACCAAGTTATTTATGGTCATTGACCCCAATAGTCCAAAGAGATAAAGTCTGACTAAGAAAAAGATATTAAAGTAAATAAAGTTTGATTTGTATTTAAAGTAGTTAAAATCTTCTGATGACTTTTGCAGTGTTTTCAGTGGGAAATAGCATATAATATATCTATATATGTAGGCACACATATTATATGCTGTGTGTGTTTGTATCTATCATGGGTAATAGATAAAATTATAAGGTTATAATGAAAAAAGGTAATAGATTTTAGACTGCCTCAACATACATTTGTAATTGCAGATTTCAGTAAGTCTTCCATTTAATTTAGGAAATGTCTATTTTGGGAAAACTAATTTCTTTGTAATAGATCAGTTCTGTATTCAAATGTATTTGCCTGGGCATTGTTGCTCTCTCGATTATTTCAAATACTCCAAGCAATAAATAGTTCAAGGGTACATTGTAAATGTAAGGTGCTTTCAAGTTTGTGAGTTTTTGTATCCCAAAATATGTTTTATTTATTTATTTATTTATT
>CAUYRH010019809.1:0-11550 GCA_963574655.1 Perodicticus potto | reverse complement strand
CTACAGATGCTCGCCACAACGCCCGGCCATTTTTTGGTTGCAGCCGTCATTGTTGTTTGGCGGGCCCGGGCTGGATTTGAACCCACCAGCTCAGGTGTACGTGGCTGGCGCCTTAGCCCGTTGAGCCACAGGCGCTGAGCCAGGGTTTGCTTTTTATATGCTTTTTGTGTGGGTTCCAAACTTAGTGGGCACACCCTGAGCCCTTTGGGTAGTTGTGGGGCCAGGGAGAGGTAATTTACACAACTAGTGTCACACACTATAGGTTTGAGGATAGAAAGGACGACCTTTCTAAAGAGGCATGTTGTCGTTCTTTTAACAAGGATTGTAATGAAAGATTTCTTGACCTGTTCAAGAAAAATTTATGTATGTATGTATGTTTGTATGTACATATGTATGCATTTATTTATAAGGACAGGATCTTGCTCTTGCTCAGGTTGGTCTTGAAATCCTGAACTAAAGGAATCCACTCTCCTCGGCCTCCCCATGTACTAGCATTACAGGCATGAGCCACTGCACCTGGCCGCAAGAAAGGTTTAAATCAAAATTTGTAAAGAAAGGAAAATATACTTAGGGGAACAATGCAGATCTATTGCTGCCGTGGACACCAGCAGGTGTGCCACAGAAAGAAAAAAAATGGTATAGAAAAATGTTTCTTATGTTTTGATGAGTCAAGGTCCCTTTTGAGAATGTGGTGAGAGCTGCGATCACCTGCTTGTGCTAAAGTTTGTACCCATGCTTTGGGGAATTGGAAATGTTTTAATGACTTTTCACAGAATTCCTAGAGGTCCATGGACCCAGTGAAGGACTTCTGATGTAGAAGGTCCCTGTAGCATGGGGCACAGCCCAAACTCCTGTGCCTTCTTTTTTTTTTTTTTTTTGGTAGAGACAGAGTCTCACTTTATCGCCCTTGGTAGAGTGCTGTGGCATCACACAGCTCATGGCAACCTCCAACTCCTGGGCTTAGGCGATTCTCTTGCCTCAGCCTTGCGAGTATCTGGGACCACAGGCGCCTGCGACAACACCCAGCTATTTTTGTTGTTGCTGCAGTTCGACTGGGGCTAGGTTTGAACTCGCCACCCTAGGTATGTGGGGCTGGTGCCCTACTCACTGAGCCACAGGCACCACCTCGTGCCTTCTTTTTTGAGACAGAGTCTTTGTCGCCCTCAGTAGAGTGCTTGGCATAACTCACAGCAGCAACCTCTTATGATTCTCTTTCTGCAGCCTCCCAAGTACTGAGACTCCAGGTGCCAGACACATGCCCAGTTATTTTTAGAGAGAGACAAGGTATTGCTCTGGTTCTGGCCTCGAACTCCTGAGCTCAGGCAATCCACCTGCTTCAGCCTCCCAGAATGCTAGGATTACAGGCGTGAGCTACCACACCCAGCCTCTTCTGCCTTCCTACAGTATTTTGAGAGTTAAACTAAAAGTCAATACACAATAGATAAGAAAAGGCACAGCCAAAGACCCTTTTACAAATAGACTTCTTCTAAAAACAAGATTATCAACCTTCCTCCCAAGACAGTGCTAGGGGAACATGACTACCTCCTTCCACCTTTCTGTTTTCTATGTTTCCCATAGAATTTTTTAATACTCATCAATTGCTATATTCTTTTCATGTATAAATGCTATCATTTAAGCTACAACAAAATTTGCTTGCTGTTCTTATTTCTGGCCTAGGAAATATTTGTCCAGCGCTGTGGACTTGTTTTCTTTCTGGTGCCCTTATTAAGAATATGTTTAATTTGAAAATAGGTACATTCAACCATCGTCATCTGACGAGATGAAATCTTCACTTCATTGATAAAGAGAGCATCCTCTATCCTGATTTGCTGCTCACCAACACTCTGATCAATTTTCATGTAGCTTTACAGATAACACAGACATCTCAAAATAAAACGTTGACTCATCAATACTTGAAAACTATAGTACTTTTTAAAGAGAATCACACTTTTGTATTAAATTATTCTTGATGATGCCTTCTAATATAATTGGTTTCCTTTGAATGTCATTGTAAAAAAAACATTCAAAACATTATTCTGAGAAGAGTGCAGTGGCTTCTTCTAACTGCCAAAGGGGCTCATGCACAAAATGTTAAGAACCCCTAACAAAGAGATGATGGAAGTAATTTTTCACTGATGACCTGATTGGCCTTCAAGCCTGTTGTATTTACTGGAAATGCTATGAGTACTACTGGCCTTGCATGAAAGGGAAGCAGCCTCACAAGGAGAAAGATGTCCTGCCCCTCGGCAGAGGGTTCTGTGTGCTGGTCAGACTAGAAGGCTTAGCAGATTTGGTGCTAGGACATGGCTGCATCTGCCTTGAGCAAAACTGTCTGCAAGTACTTCTCAGTACTTGAAGCAGACAGGGACTTCCCCACATTTACAAGATTGTGGATGTTTTTCCGCTTGGTAGCAGCTAAATGCTGCAGCAAAGAATGTCATAATTTAGATTGAGACTTTCTTCCATCACAGTATTCCCAAGTGGCAGGGTAGGGAATCTACGGCTCTTATCTACCTATGACTATCAGAACCTATAGATCCTACAAAAAGAACCCGACAGCTCTGAGCAGCCAAATTGTCTTTTGTCAGTCTGCCCCAGTTGTTTTTTTATTGGTTTTAGCGTTAAGCATTGCCATGTTTTCCACGGCCAATTAGTTTGTTTTTCCTTTCTGACATTGTTAATCTTGTAACTGACTGTTTTCTTTCCTCTTTGTGTTGGCTGTTTGATAGTTAAATTTGTCGACCTCCTGCAGTATAAAATTTTACAACTTAACTTTGTACTTCTATTTCATTCCAAGGAGGCAGCACGGTGAGTAATTAAAAGAGCATGAGCTCTAGAGACAGACAACATGGGTTCAGATCTATCAGGTACTAGCCACATGACCTTGGATGTGTTAACTTTTCAGCTTCCTTATCAATCCTCATAGAGGCATCTATGATTGAATAGATAGCATGCAAAGCACTTAGAGTAGCATCAGAGTCATAGTCAGAACATAGTAACTGTCAGGTATTATTATTGGCTACATTTCCCTATTCCATATTACATTTTTATTTGCCTTATGTTTCAGTTACTTCTTTTCTATGTTGAAATCTTTCTGCTATGTAGAATAAAAAAAAATTTTTTTTTAAAGTTCCTTAGTTCCAGTTGGGGTCCTGAGAAGAGTGTGAAGGATGCATTTAGAGACAAACGCATTGGAAACAAAACATAAGAATAACCTAGCAAATAGACAATAACAACTCAAATAGTAGCAGTCAGGGTGTGGAGGAAGAGAGGTAGTTAACAGGTGTTTATGAGATCAAATTGGCAAGACCTGGTGACACAGTTTAGTGAATGTTTAGTGATGGGAAATCTGAGGTAGCTCCAGTTTGCTAGCTGGGCCAAGGATGGTACCATTAATAAAGATCAGGGATACAGGAAGTGTCATGGAGGTAGTTGAAGTGATAAACAATCATTTAAGTTTTGGTCGTGTTAAATTTGGAGTTATTTTGTAGGAAAATGTAGTGAAATCTAGTAAACCTCTAGAAATAAATGTCTAGAGCTCAGGGATGTTGGGATTATGGGCCTGGACGCACTGGTTTAGAATTTAGCAAAGTCTATTTTTTGTTTTTTTGGAGACAGAGTCTCACTTTGTCACACTTGGTAGAGTGCTGGTGTCACAGCTCTCAGCAACCTCAAACTTCTGGGCCCAAGAGATCCTCTTGCCTCAGCCTCCTGAGTAGCTGGGACCATGAGATGCCCACCACAATGCCTGGCTATTTTTTGGAGATGGTGTCTTGCTCTTGCTCAGGCTGATCTGTAACTCCTGAGCTTGAGGTATCTACCCACCTCCATCTTCCAGAGTTCCGGAACTATAGGCATGAACCACTGCACCTGGCCTTAAAGTCTACATTTTTAGTTAAAGTAATAATTATACACAGTGATACGAAATTGCCCAGTGATAAAAGAAGGCCAAGGGAGTTTTGGGAAATGGGCTGGAAGACAAAGGCTGTAACTTACTCACCTTTGTATTTCCAGCACCTTGCTTAGTCCCTGGCACAGAGAAGATACTCAATGGACATTTATTTCACAATTTAATAAATAAATGAGCAAACAAGTATGTATAGGAAAGCCTCAGAAGAGACTGAAAAGGAGCCATTGGAAAGATGACAGAGACCTAGGAGAGAGTTACTTCTTAGCAGATAAGGGAGCAGAATTTTGAGAATGAAACTACAAAAAGAAAATAAGAATAAACACAGTGAATATTTTTGGGTGTTGGATGAGATTAAACTGAGATAGGAAGTTAGTGCCCTGGATGTCAAAACTAGGACTCTAAGGAATCTCAGTTATATGGAAATTAGAGTTAAATCTCAATGCTATTTGCTAAGGATAAATGTAAAATCCTGAGGTTCAGAAGTCAAATGGATAAGTGCTAGAAGCAGATAACCTGGTTAAATCACATTCCTGGGGTTTAACAGTAACTTGAAGGTTTATAATAAATTACTACTGGAGCCTGTCTGCCAAGGTATGTAATTAGGTGATGCTCATAAAAATATCCAGTAAGAAAATATGGAGATAATAATACATTAGCATATGTCACAGATACAATTTGGAAGGATGCATTTCAACAGGAAAAATAAAGCTGTGGCTTATGCAGAGGGTGATACACAGAATTAGGAAGGGTCTAGCAGTGAATTCTCATTCACTTGAAAATTGGTTGGAGGAAGACAAAAGAGGCAGGTGCCCATACTTCTCTCATGCTGAAGAGAGATCGATCTTATTTGTGTGGTCCAGCCTAGATGAAAGGGCAGAATTATAGAAGTTATAGAATGAGAGAATCCAACTCACTTTGAGAGAATTTTCTACAATTAGGTCTGGCCTTAGTGGAATTAGCTGTTACCTGGGAAAATTGTGAACTCTTTCTTTTATTTATTCATTGGACCAATACTTTGAAGGCATCTACCAATGTACCCAAGGCACACATCACCAGGTGACAGGGATATAACAGTAAATTAGAAATATCATGTATCTGGGTCTTGTCTTAATGGACTTACATTTTAGAACTTGTTTATTTATCAAGTGTTTATTGGGTTCATGATGTAGGATAGACTTGTTCAATACCTGTCAGTTATGATGACAAAGATCTCTATTCCCATGGTCTTTATGGTTTGTGGGGTAAAATATAGTAAGCAATCAAATATATAAATATACATAAAATGAAAGACTAGCTGGTCATTCATGGAGGAAGGCCACAGTCACTGCCTTGAGGCAAACAGAGGAGATGGGGCCTGAGGTCAGTTCAGGGAAATGAGCAATGGTCCACACAGGCAGGTCTTGTGGGTCTTTGTAAAAACTGATTTCATTTTAAGCACAGTGGAAAGCCATTAAACAGTAGAGGATAGTGATATACTAAACTAAAGCACATTAAAGAAAAAGGGATGTGCTTCACATTAAAGAGAACAGAAAAATAAAATGGAGTTAGTTGTAACATCTAACAGTTATTTTGTTCTTACTGTGACTCTGAATTCTTTGTGGAAAATGCCTCGGAGAATGGAAAGTTGGACATGGAGAAAAGAAGGATCCTATTTCCTCAGTCTAGATGAGCATGATGGTGTTTTGGAAGAGGATGGAGGCAGTGGAGATGAAAAGGTGCAGATAAATTCAAAGGGTGTTTCAGAGTAGATTTAATGATACTTGATTTGACTTGATGTGAATTACATTGATTTGGTGCCAGGAGTTAGCATGAGTAGGGTTTTCAGGACAACCCCCAAGATTGTAGCACCTGTAACTGTATGTACTCTGACACTATTTTCTGGGAGAAATCCTTGGAGAAGCACCATGTTTGCAGATGGTGGGAGACTGATTATGAATATGATTTCTTTTTTCATATATGCTGTTTGGGATGAATGTGGTCATCCAAGTGATATTAGAAATGAATAAAGGTCAGAATCAATAACACGTCCCTTAGGGTAGGTCAATTATATTACTAAGTGTTCAATGGGTCTAGTCAACACTGCTCCGTCCCCCTTCATATCAGAAATGCAGGAAGATTTGAAGCACAAATATTTTGCCCTTATTTTGTCAATTGAAACTGTGTGGTACTGATATTTTAAGACTTTCTGGGGGGAAAGGAATCCAGTTAGAAGTCTTGTTATCTCTGTTGAGTCAACTCAGAGCTTAAAAAATGCTGATTTTCAGATTACCTGTGGTCTCATGCTTATCATATTTATATTCCTCATCTTTCTTTGTACTGAGAGTTACCTCAGAGATGTTTTTTCTACAATTAAGATGTTTTCTAGAGATATGATTGTTTCCTGGAAATCCGAGAGAATTCATTGGAATATATGCTGCAGATATTTCTCCCCTAGAATTATGTTATATGAGTCTCAGAGCAGAAGGTTCCTGGAAGGCATTAAAAGGTCATTGGCTTTTGATAAGATTGATGGTGGATCCAAGAGAAAAGATCATGAAGTTAGAGAAGATAAGCTTAGCATTTCTAAGACTTAAGGTCTACTTCAGTATCTAAGATTAAGTGCCAAAAGACCTTTCAAATAAACACTTAAATAAGGAGAGACCCCCAAAAGGATAAATGTTTGAGGTTAGTTATGCTAATTACCCTAATTGGACCATTATACATTGTATAAATGTATCAAAATATCACTCTGTATTCCATACATATGTGTAATTGCTAAGTGTCAATTAAAAATAAAATTAAAAAGAGAGAGAAGGATTAGCCATGTAACCAAATGATATCTCTTTGTTATTTTCCTCCTACCCCAATAATAAGTCACTTTTCTTTATATAGTCTCTTGATCCATTAACTTTTCCCTTGGTCTAACAAGGTAGTCTGCCACTTTACTTCTGTCCATCATCATTGGCTATGTGGGCTGTTGAAATAGAGTCCCACTTGAGTTTTTCCTCTCTGCCGCACTCTTGCACTCTTTTGTCAAAGTGAATTTTCTAAAATGTTTCTCTTAATATGCCTTTCTTGTGTCCCAAATCCTCTACTAAGTTCACCTGTTATGACAGTAAAAAAATCCCATCCCCTTAGGCTGATAGTTAAGAACCTTTTTTAGGACTCCACTAATCCTGTAAAATGAATTTTCCTCCATTCATTTATCCCATAAACACTGCACTTGATCATGTTGTTCCTCTCTTGTGGAAGGCCGGACTTCTTTCTGATTTGCCCTTCATCAAGGTCAAGCCTGAGCTCCACCTCTGTGACCACTCCTAGGAGGGGCTGATCCTTAGAGATTACCCATCACCTATCACTTGTTTCTTTATATCCTTGTGTACTTTCTACCTTTATATGTCTAGGATTTTGCATTTGGGTCATTCTCCGCTATTGCAATAGAACCCTGCTTATGATGCTTTCCTGTTCCGGCTCCTGACACCGACTGCCTTGATGTCTGACCTGAGGTCAGTGGGATCTTTGAGGTCATCGATATCTGGACTTAAGGCATTTTCCATGGAGAAAAGAACAGTCTGAAAGGCTACTTTTGGCAGTAGGAATGAAGAAAGACAGCTTTTGCCAAATGTTCTGGGAAGTATTCTGTACAATAAAATGTAAGGCATTTGTTTTGTTTTTCTCCTTGCCTCTGTCTCAATTTGGAAAACCAATTTTCCCATATTTTGTTCTGAGTCATATTTTCTAGTTTCTTCCAGAATCTTTTTTTTTCTTCAGTGTTCTTAAACCCAAGACCCCCTTTCTCTCCTAAATCATCTGAACAAAATTATTTCACTGTCTAACCATTTCTCTCCTTTTAAGTGTACTTAAAGTAACACTACTTGAATTCCTTTCTGTTTATTTATTTATTTATTACTTACTCATTTTATTCATTCGTATGTTCTTACTGGGTCAAGAGAGACCTCCTCCTTTTCGTTCCTCTCCTCTTACTTATGTGCTAAAGACACTGGCATTTCTATATGGAATGCCTCCTACATCAAGGCACCACAGAGACACTGCTTCTTTCTAGTCCTCATGTTCCTTGGCAAGTGCCCTGGTAACTTTTTGTATGCTTTTTGTATTGTGTGAATATTTATTTTGGAATGGAAGATAAAGTTTCATAACACATTACTTTAGGGAACTCAACTTTGCAGTCAAATATTCTATATTACACATTAGCTTGATTTCTGTTTGTAATGAGCTTTCTGACCATCCATGAATGCTTTTGTTTGTTTTTGCCTTTACAGTCCTAGATGAAATCTTTCGTGTCAGGTAGTCAGCCTTAAGGGAAAATGTTGCCTTAGCTTATTCGCACGATTACAGTAAACAGTGTTGCAAATGCATATCGAGGACAGAGGCCTTTGTCATTTTTAATGTAAGTAAGATGCCTTTCCTGACTGTGTAATCACATCAACTCATTCTCAGATGAAGGGGCAGTTTCCTTCCTTCTGATTAAAATGAGTTCTTGTCTTAACAGTTTTTGTTCTAATCTTTTTGACACTATTTACTCAGCATTATAATAGGGAGGGATAAACTCAGGCCAGTTGTCTACATGTGAACTTATCTGTCCCAGGAGAGGAAAGACGGAAATGAAATGCATAAAATTTAGGTGAATATTTTTCATGCCAGTACTCAATCATTCCTCTCTATCCTCAATCATTCTTCTCTATCCTGGCAGCAATTTATTGCTGGCTGGGACGAAATCAAGTCAAGACCCTTCCACCTTAAAAGCTTTCCAGGTTGCAAATAAAAAAGTTCATTAATTTGAAAAGTACTGCTTTTTGGTATAAGGCATGGTCTGAAAAAGTGCTTCTATTTTTTCCTTCTTCTGTCCAAGGGATTTTGGCTTTCTTAAGCTGAGTAGCCTGGACTGCCATTTGTAACATGATGAGCCTGAAGGTTTCTTTACATTTTGACATTATAGATTTTACCTTGTCTTACCTTACTTTATTTTCAGGAATTGAGTGAAGGGATAATCATAACAATAATAATAGCTTAATAGCAGTTGATGTACTGTTAAGGTACTCTTCCAACCAATTTCTAACCAATACATTACGTTAGTCTTCACAGTAATCTTATGATGTAGGTGCAATTGGTGTTATATCCACTTTCAGGTAATTACACCAAAACACATAACTCTCTCTATATATATTTTTGAGACCAAGTCTCAAGCTGTTACCCTGGGTAGAGTGCCTTGGCGCCATAGCTCACAGCAAACTCTTGGGCTTAAGTGATTTTCTTGCCTCAGCCTCTCAAATAGCTGGGACTACAGGCACCCGCCACAATGCCTGGCTATTTTTTTGTTTAGCTGGCCTTGGCTGGGTTCAAACCTGCCAGCCTCAGTGTATGTGGCCAGTGCCTACTGAGCTATGGGCACCTCCAGAGACACAAACTATTAATCACGTTTTTGGGCAGCCATGACTACAAATGGATTTCATTGCTTGGTGCCTGTGGCTCAAGCAGCTAAGATGCCAGCCACATACACCTGAGCTGGTGGGTTTGAATCCAGCCCACGCCCGCCAAACAACAATGACGGCTGCAACCAAGAAATAGCCAGGCATTGTGGCAGGGACCTGTAGTCCCAGCTACTTGGGAGGCAGAGGCAGGAAAATCGCTTGAGCCCAGGAGTTGGAGGTTGCTGTGAGCTGTGATGTCACAGCACTCTACCCAGGGTGACAGCTTAAGGCTTTGTCTCAAAAAAAAAAAAAAAAAAGAAAGAAAGAAAGAAAAGAAAAAGAAAAGCTTAAATCTGCCAAAAGCTGTGCTTAATTAAATCTTATTATCTCAAAGATTTGGCATCAGGTAAGGTAGGGATGACAAAAGTTGTGAAGGTTGTAGAATACTATGAATGAATAATGATGCATATATCGAATGCCAATTTTGTGCCTAAAGATATTTCAAAAAGATAGTTAAGACTGAATGGAAAATTGCCAATGACTCTCTTCACATTGCCCTCCCCCAATACCTGAGCAGTTTGCCGCTGTCTTCAGAGCTCCTTGGAGATTCATGTTCTGGTGGTGAAGTTCCATTTGCTCTTTGGATTTTTCATCCAGCTTCCGGGCAAGGGTTTCTATCATTTCCTTGAGTTCTCTTTGTGATTCCTCAGAAGTTTCTTCTGCCTGTTGCCGGGCTAAGCTCTGTCCCTCTAGGACGTTTTTCTGGTGAGTCAGGTTTGCTTGGTGCTGGTTTAGGAGGGTAGACACCTGCGATACTAAATTATAGCTGAATTAAGACTCCATTTCCAAACCCAATAAAAATCCCCACGAGGGATGTTTAAGAAATGAAGAAATCAAAACATAGAATCAAATAATTTATTTTGACAACAGATACACTGCTGGAAAATGTCCAAAAGTTACTCAGAAATTACCGATTCATCAATATTCCTGCAGTATTTTTCTCTTACTGTCAAGAACTATGCAGAAACTTCTGATTAAAAACAAAATTACCGGGATTTTTGTTTTTAGTGAGAGTTACACACAAGTTGAAGTAATCGCCAAATAGGTAGCACATATACCAATGGAATAAATAAAATACAGATGACCTAAAATAGGTGCCCTCTGGACTCAGCCAGTATGAGTAAGAATTGTCCTTAGTGCTCGACTCTGTTTGTGTCTTAATTCCTCTGTTACATTTCCTCCCATTCTGTCTACCCTTGCAGACTTCCTAATTTTATTTAAGAACTGCGAGACTCACCCCTTTTTTCAGACAGACACTCACGGAATTATCCTGTTACTATGTCACAAAGTCTCTGTGCACTTTTTGTTTTTTTGCTTTCTTTGGCCACTGTACATTTTAAGAAGGGTGGAGATGAAATGAAGGTTGTGAAATCAAGCAGGAAATGAGTGTTAAGGGTCAAATATCTCAGTTCCAAAATTTTGATAGATACAAAGCAGACCACTTGTTTTGAAGGCTAGATTTGACCCTGTTGTAAGGTAATCAAAGCTTTCAAGGAAGACTCAGATAATCACTTACACTGAGTCAAGGACACTTTTCCCAGTCATTAGGAAAGGCCCTGAGACAGTGTTGACAGAATGAAAATTGTGTGAACTTGAACAACAATCGATAAACACGAGGCTGGTGGATTACTTGGTGGCTACAAGTTCAAGACCAGCCTGAGCAAGAATGAGGCCCTGTCTTTACTAAAAATAGAAAAACTGAGGCAAGAGGATTGCTTAAGCCTAAGAGGGTTGAGCTCATTGAGCTATGATGATGCCACAGCACTCTACCCAGGGTGATAGCTTGAGACATTGTTTCAAAAAACAAAGTGGGGGAGGGGGGCCGGCGCTTGTAGCTTAGTGGGTAGGGCACCAGCCATATACACCAAGGCTGGCAGGTTTGCACCAGGCCCAGGCCATCTAAAAACAATAATGACAACTGCAACAACAAAAAAATAGCCCAGTGTTACGGCCAGTGTCTGTAGTCCTAGCTGCTTGGGAGGCTGAGGCAAGAGAATCACTTAAGCCCAAGAGTTTGAGGTTGCTGTGAGCTGTGATGCTATGGCACTCTACCCAGGGTGACAGCTTGAGACTCTGTCTCAAAAAAAAAAAAATATAATAAAATAAAGTACTGCTTTGAGGAGAAACTTGCAACAGTTACAAAAGTGTGGGGTTAGAAATCCCCACATGTAT
>CAUYRH010019808.1:0-20876 GCA_963574655.1 Perodicticus potto | reverse complement strand
TGTTTACATGGATGGAGCTGGAACATATTCTTCTTAGCAAAGTATCTCAAGAATGGAAGAAAAAGTATCCAATGTACTCAGCCCTACTATGAAGCTAATCCATAGCTTTCATATGAAGGCTAAAACCCAGTTATAGCACAAGAATATGGGGAAAGGGGCAAGGAAGGGGAGGGGAAGGGAGAGGATGGATGGAGGGAGGGTGATTGGTGGGATCACACTTACGGTGCATCTTAGAAGGGTACAAGTGAAAATTACTAAATGCAGAATATAAATGTCTTCATTTAGTGATTAAAAGGCCATGAGGGCTATGTTAAATAGTTCAATGAAAATATTTCAGATTGTATATGAAGTCAGCACATTGTGCCCCATGATTGCACCAATGTACACAATTATGATTTACTAAAAATAGAAAAAAAAAGAAAGTTGTGGTGTGTAACGGGGTCGAACCTAGTGAAGGGAGGACGTCAGACTGAAGATGCTTGGTTGAAACGGGGACAGATGGAAATTATCCTCCTCATTATTATTCTGGAAGCTCAACACTCACTCTAGGAAGATTTCAATGGGAATTGGAAATCTTGTGTGACGACAACATATCATGATGCTTAAATGACAGACAAAGTTAGGTTCAAATCCTAATTCTCCAATGTGTTAGCTATCCAATCCTAGACCAATTATTTAATCTGAGACTCAGATTCCTCATCTGTAAAAATACAAAATGTACTTACAAGAAGATTGTTAATACTCAGTACTATTATGAAACCAATTTACAATCATTCACACTTTCATATGAAGACTAGATCACAACTATGGGCCAAGATGAAGGAGGGAGGAGGGGGCGATAGGAGGGGGATCACACCCATGGTGCATAATGCAAGGGTACATGTCGGATCTATTAGTATAGAGTATAAATGTCTTACACAATAATTAAGTAAACGAGATGAGGTATATATTAACCAGTGTGATGTAACCATTCCTAATTCTATATGAAATCAGCACATTGTACCCCATAAATGCATTAATGTATATATGATCTATGTGCTTATGATTTAGTAAAAAAATTAAAAAGATTGTTAAGAAGATAAAATTACACCAGATAACATATGTAAATTATGGAAACTATTTGCTGACACTCAGTAACAGTATAGTACACACTCACACGTTATTTACGATATGCCAGGCACTATGTTATTTACATATATTAACCCATTTTATCTTATTGTCACAATTCTATGGGGTAATTTCTGTTGTTATCTGCAATTTACATGTGAGGAAACTGAGTAACAGAGAGGTCAAGGTTATTGGCCAAAGCCATACAGCCAGTAAATGCCCCTTAGGAAATGCCGAACAGATGGTCACTATGGTTACAGTGTCATCAGTGCTGTTGGTGAGTGAATGTTATGACAGATGCCTGTGGTGTCTTTGTGAAAGGGATACATTTTTCTGTTAAGATAGTTATTGTGGGAATTCATAAAATTTCAAGTGTGTGCCTCATTGTTTCATCTCTGGGAAGCAAAACGATCTTCCCTTAATCTTCAGGGTCTATTATTATTAACAAAGGACTGGTTATCATGAATAACGTTGAGTTATAGAAGGATTATAATCTAAAAGTAGCAAGCAACTGTCATCAGATGAACTGTCTTCATTTTTCTCCTTTTTCTTTTTTGTTGTTCATTAAGTTTGTGTCATTAAAATAAATTCATGTAAATGTTTACTTCAAATTCATTCTGAAATAAGATGAAACATTATTTAGTTTGAATTTAAATTATGTTTGAAGTATCAATTTATAAACTAACTTATGATAACAACAGGTCCAAATATAAACAACTTACAAAACAGTCTTTGCGCTGAAGACCCTGGATATAATGAATACAAATTCATTGTTTCCACTTCTCATTTGATTACGTTTATGCTTTTCTCTGTCTGATTTAATTGATTTGCTCTGAACCCAACCCAGAGCAAGCAAATTAAACTGTGACATATCCTAAAACTTAGGGCATGGAAACTATGCAATTAGCCAAGTTCAAAGTGTGCCTGGAAGTGAGATGACTGCCCATCCAGAGCTCGGGCCACAGCTCTGTTTTCATTGCCGCACTCCCCCCAAATTCCAATGCCTGAGTAGAGTTTCATTAGAGCCCCCTTTAAGATTCAGACCACCTTGATCATGCCAAGGGCTACCACCAAGAGAAAAATAATCTTGTGATTTATGTATTCATATTTCTAAAATACTCTAAATTTTCTAAAATATATTTTATTTCATAAAATACTTGTCAAAGTCAATGGATGGCAAATTTGAAAGACGTCCCGATTTTACCATTACTGGACTCTCCGTGAGCGCTGGTCACTGCCTTAGGGGACGGGGTGCAAAGCAACAAAGCTCAGCTCCTGGAAACTGGGGCCATAAAGTGGGGGAGAGGGGCTCTAAGTAAAGGACTGACTGCAGAATCACTTCCAGTGTCTAAAACTGTGCTACAATGTGCCCACAAAGAGGATGCAAAGGTCAGGAGGATGTGAGAGGCCTGACCTTGGGATGAACAAGGACAAGCATTGAGAGCTTAGTAACGAACTAATCCTGAATACAGTAGGGGTTTAATAGAAATTTGTTGAGTGAAGCAGTCAATGGGGATCTTAAAATTCACAAGTCAAAGGTTGTGAATTATAGGCGGTACCTACTCATCACCTGATGGTGTCCAACTAGTACATTTGGCAGGCCTTGGGCATGGATGAGAAACAGGAGATGCTGTCTCTGTGAGTCGTCCTTACCCCCATATGGACAGAGGAGAGAGAGAGACGTATACTCCATTGCTCTTATCTTCCAAGTATAAGGATCCAGCATTCATTCTTCTCTGAATGGGAGAGCAGAGCCTTTAACCAAGGAACAGTTTTCAAACAAGCCAATCTCTGTCCACTATATTCTATCTACACAGTCCTTACTAGGGTCCTCCCCTGACCTTGACTGTCACATCCATCATTTAGAACCCTATCGCCATTCCATTATTCATCCACAAAATCTTTTTATTTTTATTTATTCATTTATTTTTTGAGACCTGGACAGTCACATCCATTTAGAATCCTATCTCATTCCATTAGGAATCATGAGAACTGCATGACACAGCTGTTCTCTCTAAGGTGGGGAGAACAAATCATGGCAGATGACTTGGCGGGGTTATACCTGTGACTCTCACAAGTGGTGCTGGGAGTACCAAGGAAGAGGAGGCCAGAGCTATAGGCCCTCCGTGCTACTGGATGAGGCCACCATCCACCAGAGACCAAAGAAAACCCTTTCTCCCTCCTTCTGACCTTCATTCTCCCTGCAATGCTCCCACTTGTCACTGATCCCAGATCCAGCATCACAGGGCAGAGAATAGAAGGCTGAATGGAAGACGATAGACGGGAAGTAAATTATCAGCAGAGATGCTGAACTTGTTAGTGATACCACTGATTTACACCTACTATGCTTGCTATTATTTTAAATAATAAAATTTATTTAATTTTATTATCCTGCAGGGGAGGTACTATTAGCTTTATTTTACAGATGAGGAAATGAAAGTAACCAAAGTACCCACAGTTAGTATGTGTAGAGTCACTCAGAATGAAAATCATCAGTATAAACTTACTCATATATCACATATTCTTAGTCCAGTGTTCCCTGCTCTATGCCTGTAAACCCCATGGGAACTTTTCTTTTATTGCCCTTTCTGAACTAACTTTAGAACTTGTATTTTATTAATAACAGATTTATGTGAACACAGAATCTTTTTATTTATTTATTTATTTATGTATGTATTTATGTATGTATTTATTTATTTATTTTGAGACACAGCCTCAAGCTATCACCTTAGGTAGAGTACCGTGACATCACAGCTCACAGCAACCTCCAACTCCTGGGCTTAAGCGATTCTCTTGCCTCAGCCTCCCAAGTAGCTGGGACTACAGGCCCCCACCACAACACCCAGCTACTTTTTGGTTATAACTGTCATTGTTGTTTGGCAGGCCCGTGCTGGATTCAAACCCGCCGGCTCTGGTGTATGTGGCTGGCACCTTAGCCACTTGAGCTACAGGAGCCGAGCCCAGAATCTTTTTAGATAGCTGGATGCCTTACTTACCAAAGTCAACTATTATAGTCATTAAAAGACCATGCCCCATTGAGGTGATAGATAACATCCTTACCCTGACTTGATCGTTACACACCATATGCCTGTATCAAAACACGCTATGTATCCCATAAATATGTACAGCTATTATGCACAGATAATAATTTTAAAAAAATTTAAGAGAAAAGCAGTATTGTCTTTTTATTGAAAAGACCATACTCTGGAGCCAGATTGCATAAATATAAACATTATTCCAGTTCTCACCAGCCGTGTATTTTTCAAAATTATACAACTTCTCTGTGCCTCCATTTCCCCATCTGTAGAAAGGGTATTATAATAATGGTGCCAATCACATAAAGGTGATTGGGTTAAGACACTTAACCTCATAAGAGGGTTAAGAGAATGCTTACAGGACCTCTAAGCCTTTCTTTATAATTATTATCATTAGGATTAAGAACAATCCTCAAAGAGAACTAATTCCCCTCTCATACCAGACTAAACATACACTATCAGTTCAGGAAACAAATGGTTTATGTTCCTTGATCAGAGGTTGTCCCTTTCAAGCTTTTTGGCCACCAGAGTGTAACCTACCACCTCCCCTAGCACAGCAGACTTACATGGACAGTGACTTAGATGTGCTCTGATGTGTCATTCAATCTGTAACTCTCCCCTCTGAAAGGCTGGAATGAGGGCATTGCCATTCAGATGTAACAAGTAACTCACCCAAACTGTGTGGAGGTGGGACACCTTCCTCGGCAGTCTCAGCCCTCTCTCTTCTCTGTGGCCGTTCTCTCTGGTGAAGTTTCTTCATGAGCACCAGCCCACCTGCCCAGCCCTTCACACTGAACAATTTCCCGCACAGCTAAGGCCCTGTATGCCTGGGCTCCTTGGCTGCTTCTTGGGTTCCCTGCCTCTCAGCTCCATGTTAGCAGCCGCTAGCAACTTTCTCAAGTTATCTACAAGCATGTTCTTTTCATTCCTTGAGAAGATGGGAGATCACATGGGAAGGAAAGACACCCTGAAGGGAACTGCTTGGTACCCTCGGCTCTAAGCTTCTCCTATTCCCGCCGTCAATCTTCTAACTTCTACCTGTGAGACAAGAGGCCTTGGAAGCGAGGCTGGTCATCCCGGCATTCCTTTTGGTTCTTTCAGCCTTCCAACATCTGTATAACCAATCCTCTATGTTACATTCCCAGTTTGAAAGACCTAGAATATTTTCTGTTTTTCTAATGGGACCCTGACATAGAGGAAATTATTCCACCACTATATTTGTGGCAATTTGTTATAGCAGCAAGAAGAACTAATACAGCTTCTGAAATAATGCTGTAAATACTGTTCCTTTTTCTGTTCTAATTCTGTTTATACCTTTTACTTGACGAAATCAAAGTGCTTCCTTAGTAGAAATGTAAGAGCATTTTTCTCTTGACAAAAGAAATACAAAAGAAGATCAAGAAATATTAATAAATCAAAAAATCCTAGGCTGCTCTTTTCATAGAATCATAAACAATGTATATAATACGCGTATGATGCCAATATTGCCCTCCACGTTACCATTAATTTAAGTCTCTAACTTTTCTATCTATGACAACAGACTGTCTACTGGTGATGACCTAAGGCGGGGTTTACCAACGCAACTGCCCACAGGAACTAGATAGGCAATGTAAATGAATGAAGAAATCTAGGCGTTGGATTAGATGGGACGGGGAAAACTGAGGGAATAAAATGCAAGGGATCCTGTCTACTCCTCAGCCCATTGTTGCCATCCTAAATGCTAACCACTGTTATTATATAAATCCCCTCTCTTTCTAAATAATTATTGCTTGTGTACAAAAATGAAAACAAAACCAAAAACTAAAAACGTTAACCTTTAATAATCTTCCTGGCGGTCATCCATTTGTGAATTCTGACTTAGTATTTTATACCTATTTTTTATTTCCTTCCTTGCAAATATCTGACACAATGTAAACCGCGCAGTCAAAACTCCTTAGACGGGGATTCAGATCTGGCTGGTATCAGCTTAGAGCTCAAATTTTGCCTGAAAACCTTAACCGTTCTTCACCCTCAGCCTGTGAGTCCCCTCCTCTTCCCTTTCTGTCCTTCCGGTGTGGAGTTCTTCCCCGTCTGCTTTTCTTCCTCCTTCCTACCCTTCAAGGCCAAGCTCCAGTGCCCTCTCTCTGTGAAATCTCCTGGGTGCTCCTAGCTGGAAATGAGGTTATCACTCCCTGGTTCTCTGTAGCATAATCTGCAGTGCGCTCTAGTTACCGTATTTTGCCGTGTAAATGCGTTCCCATGTATAATGTCTACTGCACTTTTGGTTCACACTCTAGAAAGTGGCTGGGTGTCAGTTAGAAGAGACACACGTAGGGAGGGCTCACATTTCCACATTTCCCTGGTAAACATGCAGATTGGATCCCTTCCCACAGCTGCCCACTCTGTGGGCTGCCCCTTCTGTCTCTCCTGGGAGCCCTCCCCTCCCCATCACGTCCGGCTGTAGCCGAGATGGCCGTGAATATGGACTGGGATGTGAGAGCTTCTGGGGCCACATGGCCTGTGGCAGCCAGGCAGGTCCCTGAGGACTGTGCAGAACTTCTGGTCCCCTCTGTGTGACCAGACCTCAGCCCTTCCCCGCACGGCTGCCACCCACCCTGCCAGCCCCACTGCAGATGGCAGTGCTCAGCAGAGGCTGCTCTGGCTTGCTCTTCCCAGATTCCAGATCCTCCCAGACTGGAACCCTGCATGCCCAGCAGGCCCGGGTAGGAGGGTGTTGGTGACCCCAGGAGGCCTGCTGGGGTCCCCCACTCCTGACCTGTACTACCTGTGAATAACGTGCATCCTTAGTTTTCCCTCCAAAATTTGGGCAAAAAGATGTACATTATATATGGCAAAATACGGTATTGGAGTCCATGTCTTACCTCCTCAGCTAAACAATGGCACCCCTGAGGATGGGGACTGGGCCCCTTACCTTCAGGCCTTTGAGAGCTTTGTAGGTACTAATTTCCCAGGGTACCATTGTGGAACGAGCCGAGGGAATCCTGGAGAGGAGGTGGAAGGGGATGATGCTCGGTGCTCTGTCGGTGTTTCCTGGGCCTTGTGTGATGGCAGGTGGCCCACTGGACAGAGCACAGAGAGACCTGAGGTCAGATTTTGATCTTAACACTTCCCAGCCTCCTGACCGATTTCTTCATGTTCCTTTCCATTTCTTCACCTCAGTTTCTCCAAATACTCACTTCACATTGTTCAGAAATGAAGGAGACGTATATATTGTACTTAGCCCGGTACTTGTTGAATTCACATTTTTCCAAGATGAAGGAAATGTATATATTGTACTTAGCCCAGTACTTGGTGAATTCACATTTTTCAGAGCTGAAGGAGATGTATATATTGTACTTGGCCCAGTACTTGTTGAATTCACATTTTTCCAAGATGAAGGAGATGTATATATTGTACTTAGCCCCCAGTACTTGGTGAAGCCCCATGTACACACACACACGCACACAGATCTAAGCAGAAGTTTCTAAGAGCATCTTTCTGATACATGATGTTTCTGTTTAACTTTATGAGGCCAACACGTAGGTCTCTTTTTTTCCGCCAAGCAGGAAGATTGAAAACTTACCCCAGAACTCTATGCACTTTCCCCAGAATTATGAAGAAGCTTTTCATGCAATTCCCACATTTTTCCACATTGAGTTCGTTTCATGATAGCCTAAGAGAACATGAAAACCAACACCCCCCATCAATGAAACACAAAGAGAGACCCAGAGTGATGATAATCTCATTAGGTTCACTGCCTTGAAGTCTTTCCGTAGAGCCCTTGTGGGCTGGAGCTTGTTTTCCTGCCAATGATGGCAAAGATCGGTTTCTGGGCAGTACAGAATATTTCAGGGAGACGTGTGATTCTAACCTCTTAATGCCAGGCTGACTCTCACAATTCATAGGCTAGCTTTGGGAAAAATGTCCTTTGATCATCTCAGCTGGGGGGCTCTTCATTAGGAGTGCTTATTGAAGACTGTGCACACGCTGTCATTTCTGCCCACCCACTGTGTACCCAACACGAGGCAGTGGCCCACGGTCCCTTCTGACTCACAGGAATCGTGCCCTGAGGTTTATTTCTTTTTAAGGCCCGGCTCCCTTCCTAATGACTTGTTGGGGGCAGTCTCCACCATTTAATTGTCAAGGGAGCCCCACACCAAGATCAAAGCAGCCGAGAAGATAGAGGGAAAATATTAGGATTACAAAAAAGGAAATAAAAAGAGAAGAGAAAGGAAAGAAAAAAAAGAAAAGAAGGAACAAAGAAGGGAGAGTACGGGGTGGGATGGAATTACAGATAGCGTGACTGCAGGGCACCAGCTTCTGCTGGTTTGTATCTATTAAATCTTCACAGATAAGCACCTCGTGTACCTAAGATTCATGGGCTGATGTGGGGTTTCAGGGCATGTTATCCCCCTTATGCCCAAAGACAGGCCAGTAAGCTTTTCAGGGGCTCAACCATGACTGCTGTCTCCGGACTTTGAATACACATTTCCCACTGGGCTCTGTTTGGCCACTGCCTGGCTTCACAGCTGCGCTGATTGCTCAGTAGGGAACTCTCCGTCTGTTCTCCAAAGGAATTTAACAAATTAACTGTGTACAAAGTTGCCTGGACGTGATATAGATTCACACATGCTGTGTCATGCCAAGGAGACCCTTGTCAGCTTGCTGTTTTCACAGATATGAAAAGAAAATTCCCAGGACTCACCAAATGGATAGAAGTACAATGATGTTTAGGAAAGAAGGCAGGAGATAGGGTGAGGGGAAAGGGCAGCACTGCAGACCCACACGGAAACCTCTAGATGTGCCGCGTGAACAGGTCACAAAAGTAGTTTATCAGTGATAGGAGAGAAAGCTTATGTTAAGTAAATTCCACAGATTAGCTAACACTGATGCACATACAAAGATATGTGCAATAATTAAAAAAAAAACAATAAAAGAGGAACTATGTGACAGGCTACATCGCTCCAGGGTTTGTGTTGAGTATTTTATGTATGAGTCCTTGTAATTCATACAATGATCCAATAAAGTATGCATTAAGGTGGGAAGATAGGGAAACTGAGGCTCAAAAAGCAGTTGAAGTAGTTCAGAAAAGATCACGTATTTTCTGTTTTCATGAAATATGCAGAATAGGTAAGTCCATGCAAACAGAGGCAGATCTGTGGCTTCCAGGGGCTGCAGGGAAAGGGCAGTATGGACTGACTCCTCAGTCGGTATCGGCTTCCTTGGGGGGCTGATTAAAGGGCCTTGCAGCCAGATGAAGACAGGGATAGCAGGGCATGGTGAATATGTTCAATGTCACGTAACTGCACACTTTCAAAGGGTTACTTTCATGTTAGGTGAACTTTATCACAATTTTATGTCACGTTTATGTCACATGAACTTCATCCCATTTTTTTTAAAATTTCAGATTAATGTGAGTGTACAAGTGTTTAGGTTACACATTTTTTTAAAAAGAGTTTTTATTTAAAATTTATTTAAATTTGGCTAAAAGTACACAGCTACTAAGTGTTAGGGCCTCGATTGGAGCCCAGGTTTGCTTAAGTCAGACCAATAACAAGAAAGGAATAATCAGTAAATTCTTAGCGGTTCATATGCAGAACTGGGTCCAAACATATGTAGTGTCTTTTGACCCTGGTAGGTGCCATTTCCTCCACATCCTTTCACTGGAGTTCATCAGCCCCAGATTTTTTTTTACCTGATTAACTTCTCACCCTGCAAGATTTCTGCCTCATTGGCACAACCACACCAGACACCTGCATCTGTTACTTAGGATGCATTTGGCCCTGATTTATTTGTGAGACAAAAGAAGGTTTATCATGGTGGTTAAATGTAAGCATAGTCTTGGTGAGACACTTTTCATCAAAGAACAGCAAAGTTAAATGTCCTCACTAGATAAAAGTCTTACAAAAGTGTTGTTCATAATGAATCTCTCTGGGTGGTGAGAGATCATTTTTATTTGTCTTTTCAGCTTCTCTTTGTTTTCCAAGTCTTCTATGCCAAATGTAAATAAGCATTAGATTCCGAAAAAAAAATTCTTAAAACTTTCTATCAATTTTAATAAATTTATAGTATATAGAAATATCTTTAATTTTACTAATAACCTGCGTCCTTATTGCCCCTTAAGTGTTATTCTCAAATGCTATCACTGAAAACATGAAAGAAAAAAAATTATTTTGCTTTATTGCATTTCTGTTTAAGTTAATTTCTAATACTTCAGGCTTGGCACCTGTGGCTCCAGCGGCTAAGGTGCAAGCCACATACACCTGAGTTGGTGGATTCAAATCCATCCCGAGCCCGCCAAACAACGATGGCTGGAACCAAAAAAATAGCCAGGTATTGTGGCGGGTGCCTATAGTCCCAGCTACTTGGGAGACGGAGGCAGGAGACTCGCTTGAGCCCAGGAGTTGGAAGCTGCTGTGAGCCGCGATGCCACAGCACTCTACTCAGGGCGATAACTTGAGACTCTGTCTCAAAAAAAAAAAAAAAATTCTATTACTTCAACAAGATGACTACTTTTCTTTTACCTTAAAAATAAAAGTATGTCGGGCGGCACCCATATGTAGCTCAGTGGGTAGGGCACCAGCCACATACACCGAGGCTGGCAGGTTCGAACCTGGCTTGGGCCAACTAGACAATAATGTCAACTGCAACAAAAGGATGGCCAGGTGTTATGGCGGGTGCCTGTGGTCCTGGCTGCTTGGGAGCCGGAAGTAAGAGAATCACTTAAGTCCAAGAGTTTAAGGTTGCTGTGAGCTGTGACGCCACGGCACTCTACCGAGGGTGACATAATGAGACTCTGTCTCAAAAATAAATGAATAAAAGTCTGCCATTCATTAATATTGAATTCATATAAAATTCTTATGTTTAGCCGTATTATGGGTTTGATCGAACCAACACTTAAAAATTGTGTGTGTTAAACAAATCCCCAAATCTCAACAATCCACATAGAAAAAAAAGATTCTGAATATAAACCCTCTCAAGGAAGTTATATAGGAAGGAAACTGCCTATGTTGCTTATCTTCTAAGGAGTCACTGGTATTAATTCGCTTATCTATTGCAAGTCAGAGACAGCCAGCGGCAGGCGTTGTTTCCTCCGTGTTGTTAATGGGGAAACCAATGTCAGAGGCCTTGAATGATATACTGAAGGCCTCACAGCTGATCATTGCCAAGTTTGGTGCTCAGTCCTTCCAAAGAACTGATTTCCTAATCACAAATTCAAAACATTGCCAGCATAGGGAAGCGGGGGAATGTTTCTTTTCCAGAAAAGTGGAAGCATCTTCCACCTACTTACACACAAGAAGCCTAGTCCCCTGCAACTATTAATGGCTTCTCACTTTCTAGCCATCATATTTAAGATGGGCCTAGTGAACTTCACAGGTACTACAGAACACTGTCTCCTGGAGGCTGGGAACGGTTTTCCATGAAGCGACTCTGGCGGGAAGGGTAGATATACTGGCTGGAGATCGCAGATTGACACCGCATTGTTCACAGAGAAACGACACAGCCACACTTAATACTCTGAATAAATTCCGGGATTCGGCACGAATGCAATTTTGATTTATGACATCCAACTCTTAAATGAAAAAGCAGTATGTTTTTATTTGACTTAATTTGAAGCATGCTAAAATTGTCTTCTGTTTCTACAAGTGGTAGAGAGCAAGGGGCTTGCCTATTTTTTAAGCTGTCATTAGATATGATTAATATTTAGGAGAAATCAATAAAAATTGAATTTGAAAAAAAATCAATATTTAAGCAAAAGCATTACAAATCACATGACTAACATTGGCACCCTTCATATATTAAAAAGGTTTGTTTTTCTGTGGCATGTGGGTAAAGCTACAGCTGTATGAAACAAAATTTTAGAGTGGTGATGTATTAGTATGAGCCATACGGATAAATCATTTTGAAAATCAACCTCAGTCTTTTATGAGAAAGAAAAACATTGAAATAAATGCCAGCAAATATTAAATCTTGCTGTCAAATATATATTAAATGTAAGTACATATGGATTTGTATATATATATATCTGTTTCTAGCAATCTTTCCTTCACCCTTTCTTGCTCACAGAGTAGACATCCAAAGAGCAGGCACAGTTATTTGAAATGGTAAATATAGTTGGATTTCATTTTAGTTGTGATAGATGGAAAGAAAAACAGTGTCTCTGAACTCAGAAGTCATATTACACTCACAGATGCAAAGCCTTCTCAAACAAATACATGCTCTTTATAATTTTATTCTCAATTCACTATAAGGTTTTCTATACTGGTGATGTAGACCATGTCGGGCATGTATTTCACAGTCTTGTATTGTCCCTTCAAGCTTTAGTGTCCCCCATGCTGGGCTGCTCTCTGGTTCCTACCTGGCTTTTCAAGAGCAGCACAGTCCCATCCCCAGCTGGGTGCTACCTGAACAATGCCTTACTGTCTTAGCTACATGTGACTCAAGAAAAACAATGGATGGGAACGTATTCAGGTATCTTCTTCCGTTTGTAATTCTCCTACTATCCTTTCACCCAAACACCTTTTTGCTCTCATGTCATTCCATACTTCCCCACTCTGGTTCACTCTGTTTTAGCCAAACTGGACCTAACAAAGGAATAGCAGCTTTCTTAAAGGCTGACCCATCTACCCCTTCTGTGACAGGTGGCTCTAGCCTGAGGAGCACTCAAAACTCAAATTCCTCAAGCATCAGTAATACAGGCTTTATTGTTTCCAAATGTGGATATTTCTGCTAATTAAATATTATCTCTATTAATAAATGGGACAGGTCTTGACCAAAAACAGTGCTGAAATATACACACAATTTAAAGAAAATCCAAAGGTGATTCTAATACGATAGAAATTTTGCCATTATTAAATAGGTAGTTATATAGGAAGACTAAAACAGGATTGGAGCGAATTGTAGCATTATGGATAAAAAAATTATAAGGGGTATTACATTTGCATACTTTTTTTAAAATTCTGAAGCTAGTTAATTTCCTACCAACTTTTACATACAATTGAGTCAATCCAAATTCCCTTTAGTCAGAAATCTATCTTTGGACCATTCAAATGGAATAATTTTCTAAGTATTTGAAGAACTTGTATAATATTTAAATGTAACAAAATGTACATTTTGAGTGAGTTGAGTTTTGAGTGCTCCTCAAGGTGTTGAATGAGCACCTTTGCTGAGAATAACATAATGGATATCTATCTCCTGAAATACTGTTGAACCAAACCTACTCACAGTCTACTGAAAATAATGTAGACTGTTATTCTTTTCCCTTTAGGCAAAAGCCATCTCTAAGTCTCCAATTCAGGAAAATCATATGCAGAATAGTGGACAGCAAAGAATACCCACCTTGCTAGCAAAATCAAATGAATCAAATCTAATGATCTTCTGTACAGCATAGGTTATTTTCAGCTCAATGTCATATCCGGAATTAAATAAAATATATTTCTATTGTGTGTTGCTGTTCTAGACACTGTGTAACGACTAATTTGGACCACTCATTAATGCATCAATACATCATGTGTTCACTCAGGATCTACTACACTCCTTAGTAAGAAGATATATGTTTAAAGAGATAGCTAGAGCATATGTTGAGTAAAATGGGAGAAAAATCTTAGGATATTTTGAGAGTAAAAGAGAAAAAATTTATTTATTTTTTTGACACAGAATCTCACTCTGTCACCCTGGGTAGAGTGCCATGGTGGTGGCGTCATAGTTCACAACAACCTCAAGTTCCTGGGCTCAAGGGATCATCTTGTCTCAGCTTCCCAAGTAGCTGGGACTACAGGTGCCCACAATGATCCCCAGCTAGTTTTTCTGCTTTTAGTAGAGATGGGGTCTTGCTCTTGCTCAGGCTGCTCTCAAACTGTTGAGTTCAAGAAATCCACCTGCCTGAGCCTCCTAGAATGCTGGGATTACAGGCATGAGCCATTGTGCTCAGCTGAGGGAAAAGATCTTTAATTTACCCTAGCAGCAAAGGTCAGAAGCCATTAAAAGGGGAGACAGTTGATATTGGTTTTAAAAGTTGATTATGTAAAAAGGTCATAGGAAGCATTAGCAGGTGCATAAATGCAACACTCAGCAGCATGTTGTTTGTGCCAGAGCAGGTTTTTGTATTCAGAACACCAATATGTAGGCTAGGAAGTGCAGGAGGAATGGTAAGTCAGGTCTAGAGCACCGAGGACTTCTTTGCCTTTCCAATGAACTTGGTGTAGATCCCATAGATGATGCAAAGTCATTAGAAGGTTTTAATTAAGGGAGCATCATGGTCAGATTTAAAATATGGATTGGGAGCGGGGAGAGGAGAGGGTGTTTGATGGAAAGAGGGAGCAATTGGCAGAATCTCACCTAATGTATGTGCACAATGTGAGGGCGTTCAGCATGCTTCCTGGGTGAAGGGCTCTACTATAACTTGAACTTTGGAAGTGAGAACAATGTAACCTAAAAGTCTATACCCTCATATGAATTTGAAATAAAAAAAATAAAATAAAATATGGATTATTCCCTATAGCTCGTAGGTGGAGGAATGGGATTAGAGTCAGGCAAAACTAGAGCATAAAAGTGATTCCAAATTTGTGATAATAACCCAGGTAGATATTTAAGCAGATCAGAAACAGGACAGAGGGGATAGAGTTGAAAAGGGAGTTTTAGAGCCAACAAATATTTAAACTATACAATTTATAAGATGCAGTGAGTGATGAGAAATGGGTGTTGGCATTGAAGCCTGAGAGAAAGGCAGAATCAGTAACAGCGGTACCGCTTTACGTCACTCAAATAGGAAAATATAGAATCCATAATGATGTTTTAGTCAGTGCAGGTTGCTATAACATAATAAACACCATGGATTGGATGGCTTAAACAACAAACATTTATTTCTCATAGTTCTGGAGGTTGGAAATTCAAGGCCAGAGTGCCAGCATGGTTGGGCTTTTTGGTGAACCTCTTCCTGGTTTACAGATAGCTATCTTCTAGATGTATCTTCCCATGTGTGCGTGTGCTTGTGCATGTGTGTGTGAATGAGAGAGAGTCAGAGAGAGAAGCAATCTCTCTCCAGGATCTTCTTGTAAGGGCATTAATTCCTATCATGAGGCCTCTAGCCTTAGAACTAATTATTACAATACGTACCACAGGCCCCACCTTAAGCAACATTACTTTGGAGAGTAAGCATCAACATATGAATTTGGTGTGGGGGAGACACAAACATTCAGCCCATTAACAACAAGAGACACATTTAGGGAGACTGTGTATTATTTACTCAGTTTGAGTTTTTAACATTATGTATTTGAGTTACATAAAGAGTATCCACCCACCAAAAAACAGCAGACTGTAGGAACTTGAAGCAGTAGAAAGTCAGGGCAAAAGATAAAGTTGAAGAAATGATCAATTTTTTTTTGCAGTTTTTCTTGGGGGATAGGTCTGGGTTTGAAACTTCCACCTCTGGTATATGGGGCTGATGCCCTACTCCTTTGAGCCCCAAGCACCACCCGAAATGATCAATTTTTTAAAATTAAAATATAACATGCATTTGTTATGCATTTACTTATAAAGTCTCCTAAGAATTTATTATCTAAAGAATTTAGATAGTAAGCAGGACTAACTATTCATATATTAGATAAAACATATTTTAAATCAGCAACAGTAAAAAAAGGCAAAGGGTGATTATATAATAAAGGGATTAATTTTGCAAGAAGATATAACAATACTAAATATATATGTATATAATACCAGGGCTCCCAGTCATAAAACAATTACTATTAGATCTAAGAAATGAAATAGATAGCAGCTTAATAAAATGATAAGAAACTTCAACACCCCACTGGCAGAACTAGACAGATGGCTGAAGCAGAAGGTCAACAAAGCAACACTGAACTCAAATGGGACTCAAGAATGAAAGTCTCTAATGGACTTTTATAGAACCTTCAAACTATAGAATATAGATTCTTATCATCAACACGTGGAAAACTTTCCTAGATGGACTGTATGTTAGGCCACAAAAAGAAGTTTCAGAAAGTTTTCAAAAATCAAAATTATACCATATATTCTTTCTCTATACAACAGTAGAATAAAGCTAGAACTCAATTTCAAGAAGACCATACAAAACCACACAATTACGTGGAAATTAAACAACTTGATGCAGAACACTCTTTCAGTCAATGATAAAATCAAGATGGAAATAGAAAAAATTTTTTAATTGAATGACAATGGTGACATAAGCTACCAAACTCTCTGACATACATGTAAAGCAGGGCCAAGAAGGAATCGTACAGCAATAAATTCCCACATCAAAAAATAGAAAAGATCACAATTTAGCAAACTATGGAACCAGAAAAAAACAATAGACCTAACCCCAAACTGGTAGAAAGCAAGAAATAGCAAAGAACAGAGCAGAACTAAATGTTATTTAGATCTAAAAAATAATACAAAGGATCAATGAAATGAGAAATTGGTTCTTTGAAAAGATAAACAAAATCAACAGATAATTGGCTAGAATAAGAGAGAGAGTTCAGATAAGCTCAATCAGAAATGAAAAAGGAAACATTGCAACTGATACCATAGATGTACCAAAGACCACCCAAGACTCCTACTAATACCTGTATGCACAAAAACTAGAAAATGTAGAGGAAAACGTATAATTTTTTGGAAATGAACCATCTCCCTAAATTGGGGTTGAATCAGAAAGAAATAGAAATTCTGAACAGACCAACAATAAGAATCACAATTGAATAAGTAATAAAAATTCCCCAATAACAAAAATGTCCCAAGGCCAGACAGATTCACACCAAATTCTTTCAGACCTACAAAGAAAAACTGGGACCTATCATCCTAGTGAATTATTTCATAACATTGATAAGGACTAAATCCTCCCTAACTCATACTTCGAAGCCACTATCATCCTGATATTAAAACCAGGAAAAGACAAAACAAAAATTACAGACCAATATCCCTCATTGACATGGATGTAAACAGTTGTCTTTGCCGGAGCTGCAGGGGCACCACGCCGGGGTGAGAGCGGGAGGGCGGGCGGGGAGAGGAGGAGGACGCCGAGGTGGAGGCCAGTGCGAAGTGGAAGGAAGCGGCAGCGCGGCGGGCATAGCAGCCGAGGCGGCGGCCCGGTTCCTGGGAGTGTTGGTGCGGCGCGGTGGTTGGGGCGGATCCCGCAGGGCCCGGGAGGGGGAAGGAGTCACTGGCCCGGCCATGGTGGACAACGAGAAACTGGACAACCAACGGCTCAAGAATTTCAAGAACAAAGGCCGCGACTTGGAGACTATGAGAAGACCAGGGAATGAAGTAGTTGAATTAAGGAAGAATAAAAGAGATGAACATCTCTTAAACAGAAGGAATGTACCACATGAAGACATCTGTGAAGACTCTGATATAGACGGTGATTATAGAGTGCAAAATACCTCTAGAAGCTGTTGTACTAAATGCTGATTCAAGTGATAACCAAGGAGTTCAATTAAGTGCAGTTCAAGCTGCTAGGAAGCTTTCCTCCAGTGATCGAAATCCACCAATTGATGACTTAATAAAATCTGGGATGTTGCCTATTTTAGTCCATTGTCTTCAAAGAGATGACAATCCTTCTTTACAGTTCGAGGCTGCATGGGTTTTGACAAACATTGCATCTGGAACCTCAGAACAAACTCAATCAGTAGTTCAGTCCAATGCTGTGCCACTTTTGCTGAGGCTTCTCCATTCACCCCCTCAGAATGTTTGTGAGCAAGCCATGTGGGCATTGGGAAATATGGTAGGTGATGGGCCCCAATGTAGAGATTATGTCATAAGTCTTGGAGTGGTGAAACCCTTACTTTCCTTAATAAGTCCATCTATTCCTATAACATTTTTAAGAAACGTTACTTGGGTTATGGTCAACTTATGTCGCCACAAAGACCCACCACCACCAATGGAAACCATTCAGGAGATTCTTCCAGCCCTTTGTGTTTTAATTCATCACACTGACGTAAATATATTGGTGGATACAGTCTGGGCCCTATCTTACCTTACTGATGCTGGCAATAAACAAATACAAATGGTGATAGATTCTGGAATAGTTCCTCATTTGGTTCCTCTGCTCAGTCACCAAGAAGTTAAAGTTCAGACTGCTGCACTTAGAGCTGTGGGCAACATTGTTACTGGAACTGATGAGCAAACACAAGTAGTTTTGAACTGTGATGCTCTTTCACATTTACCAGCACTCCTGACACATCCCAAAGAGAAAATTAATAAAGTAAGTATTCTTGAATACTACTTAATAAATAGCATATATAAAATACCAGCAGTTTTCATCTATAAAATTAGGGTTTTAGAAGTGCCTGTGAGATTATTACATTAATATTAATATTAAACTATCATTTTGACATCTAGGGAAATATTTATAACATGGATTAGTATGTTTTTCATATATAAAAGAAACGAATTGTAAAGTGCTGTTTTGGCTCTCTTGGAAATGATGAAATAGAGATAATTGGGTGTTGAATGCTGTGTGGCTGGAAGTTTTTAATATGTATGTTTAGTAGTTTTTAGTTAATATTTAATAGATACTAGAGGTAGTGTGTGTGCATGCGTGTGTTTGTGGCGGCTATGCCAAGGGGGCACTGACGGGTGATGCTGACATTGGAGTGCATCTGAGGCTGTTGTAGACAGAATGTGGGTCATTGATTACAACATTGCCAATGATTATAACCCAAGAACAGCTCACCTAATTAGCCGAACACCCTAAAATCTCTAACAGGTTCATGAAACATGGTCCTGTGATCTGATCCAAAAGAGCCTAGTGTACGTTAGCTAATATTGATACTTTTTAGAATAAAACTTGGTTACTAGTTTTTACAAATAGAGGGCGGCGCCTGTGGCTCAGTGAGTAGGGCACCGGCCCCATATACCTAGGGTGGCAGTTTCAAACCCGCCCCGGCCGAACTGCAACAAAAAAATAGCCGGACGTTGTAGCAGGCGCCTGTAGTCCCAGCTGCTCTGGAGGTTGAGGCAAGAGAATCGCCTAAGCCCAGGAGCTGGAGGTTGCTGTGAGCTGTGTGACGCCACGGCACTGTACCAAGGGCAATAAAGTGAGACTCTGTCTCTACAAAAAAAAAAAAGAGAGAGAAAATGTTTGCCTCTAGTAAATTGACAAATTTAATAAATGTATTAAGTTTGATAAAGTATAGTAATATCCTACATAGGATTTGAAGCAAATTTCCCCATAAATTGTGAATAATTTAAAGTTATCTACTTTCGCTAGGACTATTAATCAAAATAATGAGGAAAGGACACAGTTTTAGGATTTGTGTTTGTATTGCTCATCAGTTCATTAGTATTTATTCAGCCAGGTTTCTTTTGAGTCATACTATTTGGGAGCAATGGTTTCAAGAGTTCTTTAGGAGGGTTAATTTGTTGTGGCTTGGATTAGAGACATTAGTAGTTTCCCAAAGAAAATATGGAAAGCGGGTAGAGGAGTTGAGATGCCTCAGATTTTTATTATCGCACTCATTCCATAATGAAATCATTTGGACAGTTCAGTGAATGTTTTTTACCTAGTTCAGATGTAGATTATTTTGATGAGAAATATTGAAAGACTCTTGTTCTGCAGGAAGCTGTGTGGTTCCTCTCTAACATCACTGCAGGAAATCAGCAGCAGGTTCAGGCAGTAATTGATGCCAATCTGGTGCCAATGATAATACACCTTTTGGATAAGGTAAGAAAATCATCTTTTATGTATCTGAGTAAGGAAAAAAAGATATAAATCTAACAAATTGTGTGAATATATACTTTCCTATTTAATTAGAACCTATCTAGTGGCATGAATCCTACACTGAAGTACTATTTTTTTTTTTGTTTGTTTGTTTTTGAGGCAGATTCTCACTATGTCTCCCTCAGTAGAGCGCCATGGCATCACAGCTCACAGCAACCTCCAGCTCTTGGGCTTAAGCAGTTCTCTTGCCTCAGCCTCCCAAGTAGGCGGGACTACAGGCACCCCCTACAACGCCCAGCTATTTTTTGTTGTGGTGGTGGTAGTTGTCATTATTGTTTAGCAGGTCTGGGCTAGGTTCGAACCCACCAGCCCTGGTGTATGTGGCTGGCACCCTAACCACTGAGCTACAGGTGCTAAGCCAGTAAAGTAGTATTAATATTAAAAAAATTTGAACTTAAGTTCTTATATACAAAAACCTTGGGAGGAAGGGAGCTCTGACCCTTTTTCTGGATCATTCTTTTACCAAAATTGCTGTATCCTGGGACTTAGCAAAAATTATAATTATTACTGGTAACAGATGTTCGTGTGTTATTCTAAGCACTGTACACATACTACGTATTATCTTAGATGATAAGCCTATAAAGGTAGGGATTATCCCCATTTTACAGATGAAGAAACTGCTATAGACAAATAAATGGCACAAAATTGAATAGCAAGTAAATATGCTATTAATTGTGTGCCATATAACCTCTCATGCTCATATTAACATTTAGAAAAAACAGTTTACAATGTAAGTCATAGCGGGAGAATGCTTTCTCAACACTACTCTGTAATTAAAGGGAAGTTATCCCAGTATCTTCTGTTCCTCCACATGTCCTGAAAATTGTTTAGCTAGTTTAGCTTTTTAGATAAGAATGAGTACTTCATGGACAACTCTGTACTTTTTTTTTTTTTTTTTTGAGACAGAGCCTCAAGCTGTCACCCTGGATAGAGTGCTGTGGCATCACAGCTCACAGCAACCTCCAATTCCTGGGCTCAAGCAAGTCTCTTGCCTCTGCCTCCCAAGTAGCTGGGACTACAGG
>CAUYRH010019807.1:0-36696 GCA_963574655.1 Perodicticus potto | reverse complement strand
GGGGTTCCACATTTAGTCCTAAGTGTAAAGTGAAGGAGACACCAAGGCACAGGTGTCTCCTCGGCAGTTGTCCGGCCTTTTTGGCTATTGGAGCCTCCAGTGGGGGTTGGAGGTCCCCCTCCTTGCCTGTCATCCAGCCCGCTGGTTCTTCAGCTGGCTGCCGCAGCACCAACACCGCCAAGGAGGAGACAGCAGGTCTGCCAGCTCCTCTGAGCTGGCTAGGGCGCCAAATGTCCTGCATCAATTCTCCCCCTCCGAGTAGAAACTCTAACTGCTGTTAGGGAAAAAGGGCAAAGACTCGATCTAACTGCTTCCTGCTGAATCGGGCGATGATAGAAAGGGGAAGTTAGGGTTTCTCCAGAGGGAGAGTGATACAGGGGTTCATGGACTAGAACCATCTTTATTGTGTGTGGCTTGATGACATTTCTGGAAAACATAAATCTGATTAGTATAATCAGTAATAGGCAAAGGTAGAACAGCGTCAGGTCAGAAGCACTTAGAGAATAAGTAATTTTCAAAGTATTTTTACTTATAAGGGGGAGTGGGCCTGGGTTTAATCATGACCTCTTGGAGGGAAAAGGGCCATAGACACCATTTCAAACAACTTAGATGCTGTCAAAGGCTGACTGCCCTAGCCCGGGTGGCAGGCTTGACTGACCAGTAGAGTCTCATTCCCCATTCAGAGTCCAAAGTAACTTCTGCTAAATACCAGAGCCTCTCCTAAAAGGCTTCTAGAACTTACTAGGGATCCATGAGCCACTGGTTTCTGCATCTTACTATGGGAGAAGAGATAGAAGAGATACCATAGCTGCTTCATAGTTTCAAAGTGGTCTTTGATCCAAAATTGATAAATAACCAGTTTGGGGGCCCTTTGCAAAATAAGAAATTTACTTTAAAGTTTCATTCATAATTATTAGTAGACATATGTGTGGGGCCTTAAGGAGATAATTATTACATTACTGTGCCAATTCTGCATGTCGAAAGTATAACATGTCGAATCATTGAACTCTTTATGCCATAATGTATTGTATTTCTGCCACTACAAACAATTGCTGGGAAATTCTTAGGGTCACATAATTTCCATTCTAATATGATCTAGGAATTATTTACAAAGTTAACATAACATTTCACCTGCCACATATGCAATCTTTCCCCTGAGAAGTCTCCACAGGTTTCCTAGAATATTAGAAAGCTCATAATAAATATTTTGTTCAGTAATTGAAATGTGCTTTGTTACTATGAATATAGCAGGCCAAACATGAGAAGGCTGTAGCAAAAGTAAACATTGGGTGGCTACTTGGACAAGCTCAGGGACCATCTACCTTGGCCTCACTTTGCTATCCCCTGGCAGTTTTAAATAAAGACTTACTCTATAGTCCTATCCAAGAGATTTTGGGTCAGTTGATCCAGAGTATGGTCTGTGCATCAGCATTTTTTTAAACTTTTTATTTTGAAATAATTATATACTTTTAAAAAATTTTTATATATACATGTGTTTATTAGGTTTCCACTTTTTGCCTTCACAAAATTAAAAAGGCTTAAAATTTAACAACAATACCAATGTTTAAGGTAAAGACTAGAAACAAAAACCTTGCAAAGAACGCGCCAAGATAAATACATTCAGAAAAGAAATCAGACGATTGCTGCAATGAAGTATTAAGCAATAATAATAATACTGCAAAGAAAGTAACATTCACATTGTCAAATAAGAGTATATCTATAGAATTCTTTGACTCTGAGGTTCAGTATGGAGTCATCAGTTAACTTCTTCTTATTATTATTTCTTTAATTATAGACTTTTACAGGAAGTTGCAGAGATAATGTAAAGCAATCCCTTGCAGCGTCTACTCAGCTTTCCCCAGTGGTAACTTCTCACATAACTATAGCCCAACATCACAGCCAAGAAATTGACATGGGAACAATAATGTTAACTAGAAGACCACAGAACTTATTTAGATTGTACTAGTTTGAGCTTCAGGACTCTTTAAAGCACCCCAGATGATTCTACTAAATAGTCACAGTTGAAAACTTTTGTCCAAAGTGCTGTTTAAGCTTCCCTCTACTCACAATTCAGAGATTCTGTACACATATATACATACACATAGTAAAGTACAATACAGTACACACACACGTGTAAGGTAGACTACGTCATACATACACATCCTAAAAACTTGAGACCTTCACTAACAGATTACAGGATTAAAGTAACTGACATTTAAAAGCAAACTTAACTGACGAAAAACTGCAATTCACAATTGTACAAAATATATCCTGGTTTAGATCCTATGTCAAATAAAAGATGTCTGCCATACCTGAGAAAGTAAACTAGGGTTTATGACTCCCAGAATTAAAGTCCATATCATTAGTGAGAAGAAAATTCCATGGGTTTTGGAAATGTCATTTATACACACAAATTAGGCTTTAAAGTCTGATGAGATGGGGAGAAACTTCTTGCATGCATAATTATGTATATAAAATTCCCATTTATCATGCTCCAGATGCGCGTAAACAGCTGCTGTTCTCTGTAAATAAATCAGTGTTTCCTTCTCTGCCGCCTGGGAAATTAAACACTGTCCTGGGCAAGTTTCCATACTTTTCCTCTTCAAAAAGAGTTGAAATAGGTATTAATCAGTGAAGCCGTGAGAGTAATGAATAACCCTTATATCTCATCCTGGCATCTTCTTTCCAATATTAACGGTGAGGTTCCATGGGGACATTTGTAACCATAACAAGCTCTAAGCTGAACTTGGGTCAGAGTAAAAAACTTGCCCTCACCTTATTCAAAAAGGAGATTTCTCCATATCTGAAACGAAACTTCCATCAAGATAATGGATGTGCGGTCTTCTGGGATTTACTGCCTGAGGATTTCCTGTGCATGACCCATCAGATTCCACCTGTGCTGCAGTCTGTGTACTGATATCACAAGCTCTTTGGTTTCAGTTGTGGCATGGGTGACTCTTGCCTTCAGAGGGCTCCCCGGACTCCCTTTCTGAGTGTCTTCTTCCTTTTCAGTGACAGAGCCTCTTTCTCCCTGATCCCTCCACGGTACTCGGTGTCCCCATGTTACCCTGACAACTTCCTGCTCCTGGCTGGGAGCCTGATCTCCCAGGGGAATTTTACCTGGATGATTTCTATAAAGTTATGGAGTACAACGAATGTTTGAGTCAGAGTTTTGAGAATATTCTTGCTACCTGACTTTCTGGGGACAGGGTCAGGTTTGGAATGGCATTTATAGGAGCCCAGCAAGGCCACTGATTGCCCTGGGGAGACTGCAGTGGGGCCTCACTACTGATGCAGCCTCCCAGGCCCGTTTAGGTCACATCTAGGGTCCCAAACCTTCAGTCAGTCCTGGGAAAGGTAGAAGATTAGGATGTGGTGGAAGGAAAGAGGCCGTTCTCAGAGATCTGGGTACAAATATTCATTCTCTTCTCCTCTTTATTCCATCTATTGCCCCCCCTTTTTTGCTTGATTAGCTGTGACCTTCTAGAAGTCTGAGTAAAGTCATTTAGACATGTTGACTATTATAGTTCAACTGGATTAAGACAGCAGTATTTTAGGTGTTCACCAGACCAAGGATTTCCCATATAGAGAGAAAATGATCAACTTATTAGCACGATTTCACAGATCCCAGGAGAGGCCTCCCCAAGAATTTCTATAGCTCACTGGGGAGTACCTCTATGGGAGTGCTCATGGCTTATGCTGGGGGAGCTGCTGAAATCCAACCATATTCTGAGATAGGTAACATTATTTTAAACGTAAGATTCACGTATGTACATCATAATGGGAGGTATCTGATCCTTTCTAGAAGCAAGCATTGAACAGGGGGAGAAGTAAGGGACAGAGAACACTTTGTCCTGAGGGCAAAGAAAGGGAACTCTGGAGGGCGGGAGCCACAGAAAAATGCCCCCTCCTTTTAATTCCCTAGCTTTCCAATTGCCCCACCCTAATCACAATAGTAAATAAAAACAATCTAAAGCATCAGCTCCCTGGACCATCTAGGCCTGATGCAGGTGCTTCATCCTCTTTGCTTTCATCCATCATTGCCAACAGTATCTATTATCTGGGTTCCACCTATTTTCTTGTCCATGATCTGGCCTATTTTGCCAGCTTGGTGATGTGTGGTGTTTACTAGAGGAGCTGTTAAGTTTCTTACCTGTGTATCTTGTGAAAGCTGAAGCTAGAAGATAAAGCTTCTTGGAGTGTGAAACATTGGTGTATGAGAGAATTTCAAGGACATAGCTTCCTTCAAACCCTTGCTATAGAATCTTGTTTAGAATCAAAATGAAATGTTCATACTAGCTGCCCTTATAGGTTTCAGCAATCTAACACAACAAGACAGATTCCAGGCTTGAAACATTTTGACTAGGACGCTAGATCATTAGCAGGTTTTATTTTCTGAATTAAAACTCAGATATCACAAAGAAATGCCTGAAAAGGAACAGAAAGGTTTGCCTGTGAATTGTCACATGCTAGAAGGATTCTGTGTACTGGGAGCAGCTGACAATAGCTGTCCAGGATGTACAAACGTGAGCTTTGGGGCCACACATAGCTAGGTTAATATTCTGGCCTCGTTTACTAGCTAGGTGATTCTCAGAAAGTAATTTAACCTTTGCTTTATATCTAGTAATTCCAAGGCTGATTGATCCTACAGATAAAATGATAACTAGCATGTATCCCAGGGCACTTTTGGGATCACTTTACATGTCTTAACTCATTTAAGCCTCCCAGCAATCCTAGGAGGCAAGGCTATTGTTATGCATAGGAAACTGAGCTATGGAGAGAATGACTTGCCCAAGGTCAACTTCATCAGTATTCTCATAAAAGGCAGTGTAAAGTTGATGAACTCTAAGCCAGACTTTTGGGGTTTGACTTCTAGCTCCACTGTTAACTAGCTTAGAATAGTGCCTGATACATAAAAACTCCGAGGTTGCATTTTACTCCGAGGAAAATAGGACACTTCCTCATGTTATTGATGCAGGCAGTGTCTGCTGATTTCAAACTAATTTCTTTTTATTTTATTTTATTATTAAATCATAGCTGCGTACATTAGTGCAATCAAGGGGGACAATGTGCTGGTTTCATATACAATCAAATATTTTCATCAAACTGTTTAACACAGCCTTCATGGCATTTTCTTAGTTATTATATGAAGACATTTGTATTCTGCATTTAGTAAGTTTCGCCTGTACCTTTCTAAGATGCACCATAGGTGTGGCCCCACCGATTACCCTGCCTCCACCCCAACCTCAAACTAATTTCTAATTGCAGACACAAGGGCTGTTTCTACTCAATTCCTGAAACACCAGCAACTCCTCCACCTCCTGTTCAGTGGCTTTATTCAGCCCATAGCTTGCCTCAGCATGTAAAGAATTAGATCAGTTTTACCATTTCTATTCTTGGAATACACACATAGAGTCAAATGCCCAGAAATAATGTAATTTATATCAAATGATTCTCCTCCATTGCGTGTCTCCAGAATCACTCACTCCTCTCCCTCTACATAGCTAGTGCATTTGTCTGCCTCAGACCCCGAAGGACCTGTCTTCATCACCTCTCCTCTGTCTACTCTTTAGACACGTCTGGCGGCCTGCTCACAAACCGGGCAAAATCTCTTGACATCAACCATGGCCCTGGAAGAGAATCTAGGAATGAATTATATCCCACAGCGCACACTATTCCTTGGCGATACTCAATGTCAGGGTTTTGCTCTCGTTTCTAGCTCTTCCCTATTTTATTATTCATCAAATATTTATTGAGGAGCTACTATATGCCATACACTTTTATAGATGCTGGGGGTGCAGCCTGCAAGCAACCATCAATTTTCCTGCCCTCGTGGAGCTTAATATTTTAAGGTAGAAAATCAATAAAACAGTAACCAAATAAATTTTTATATGATGTGGTAGTGGTTGTAAAGGCAACTGGGATAAACAAGGCAGGACAACGTTCTAGAGAGTGAGGTGCTAAGATGGGGTCAAGTGAGGCCAAAGCAGAGGAAGCAGGTTGTTACCAACCACACTGAAAATTGTGGACCTTGTTCTTAATATCCCGACTTCTATGTAAAAATAGATTGTATTGGAACCAGAGAGAAGAAGCTGGGAAACTAGTCAGGGGGCTCTGACATGAGTCTAGGTGAGAGACAAGGTCTGTCTGAACCAAGAAGACATAGGTGGAAGAAGAAAGAACGGTCGGATCTGAGACAGACTTTGGTGGTTCAAGTCACCACGATATGCAGGTGGGTTGGACATGAGTGGGAGAAAAGAGAACCAGCAAGGAAGGCTCCTGGGTGTACAGTGCTGCCCTCCACGAAAATGGACACATTGTTCACTTGTGCTAGCTGTGCTATCTTCCTTTCCTACTGGACCTAAAATTCCTCTGAGACCAGGAATCCTCAGCTATTCTGTTTTCCCCTCCTCTTCTTCTCCCTTACTAGTAACTCTCATCCTACTTTACAGGTAGTAAATGCACAAAAAAGCTATCAAATAAGTAAGTATAATGCATACGGATGTTTGTTAGTGAATGCATGTAAAATATTAATATCTGTTCTGGATTTTCTGTATGGTTTAGGAAAAATGGGTCACTTTCTGACTCAGTTGTCCTATTGTGAAATAGGATTCATCATGCTTGCCTTTGTACTGGAAATGCAGTATTAATACGCTTAGTGGTGGGGGGCAAGCGGTTTGGGGGTGTGAGTGGAGAGTACAGTAATGGAGAAAACAGAATGGGGATAATTGGAGGAAAATGTCTTCCTGAGGTGTCATTTAGTAGCAAGCATTTCCGACTCGGAGGGTGTATTGTCCCCACCTCCTCGTGCCACTGGCGGACGTTGCAGACTGCTCTTTCCTCAGTCTGCAAATGGCCTCAGAGGCTTTCTCATCAGAGCACGCCAAGGTGCTGCCCTTGCCTGATCCCATCCCCTCAGCTGACAGTGGAGGAAATTAGAGCCCAGAGATAATGAATGACAGTTACTAAATCACCAGGTTCAATGAGCAGAGGGGACAAAACCAGAGCCTGAACCTGAACCCTGATTCTCAGGGACAGAACGATCCAGGTTCTGGCCCCAGCTCCAATGTGATGGGAGGACGCTTCAGGGTTGGGAGAAGGGCCAGCAGCAGTGGGGCTCCAGAGTCAGCGGGGAGGCGGGGAAGCTCCTCAGAAGGGGAGAGAAAGGGATCCCAGCGCCTATGGCCTCTGTCCATGTTTTCTGTACCGCAGAGTGAAGGCTGGCTATTGTCTGGTATTCTTGGTTCTTCTGACTATTTAAAGACAAAGGTCATATGCAATTAAATGATGGAGCTGGTAATCTGATATACTCATCCTGCCCCTGATGGTGTATTTTCCACCTTTATTAGATACTTGAAGACTTAAAAAGAACTCTCTCCCTGCCTCCTATATCTGGGTTCAGTCACCTTAGATACAACACAAAGGAGTTGTCTAATTTCCTTAACACAGAAAACAACGCAAACATTATTTCAATTGTTTCACTAGATGCGCCATCACTGGAAATGTAGTCTTCATGATTAAAAAAGACAGCTGCTTCAGTTTAAATCACAGTATAGGATTCTGCCCCGGTCCTAGACATAGCCAAGCTAGTCTCTCTGGACTTTGAACAATAAAAGGTCTCACTTATTTATTCTCACACAGCCTGGATGCTCATTAATATGGCAAGAAAGAAATACGGCTTTTGTTCTCTGCAAAAGTTTCTGTTAAGCCGATATCTCTTAGCGAAGCAAAGGCTGGATGCGAGAGTAGTCTCTAAGCTGTTCTCTACTCTGCTGAAACAGGGACGCTTAGAACAACGACTGGGTCTATCCTTTCCCCCCCCCCAGAATTCTTTGATAGACCATTAAGCATTTTTATGTAGTTGATAATTCTATTTTTATTAATAGAAGGCTGTCTTAATTAGAGATTTTAGCCAATTGGAATATTTTAGATAACAAGGAAAATATTATTAAAATTAAGACAGCAAAAATTCCTCTCCTTATGAGATACGTGGAAGAAACTTATTCGTTATATTTTTGTTGAGATTGCTAATACAGGCAGCCCCTGCATTACAAACATCTGATTTATGTATAACTCAACCTTATGAACAGAGGCTATTACAGGTAAATGTACATCACAATCCAGATTTAGAATAATTTCATCCAAAAGTGTCCCTCACGCTCTTTTGCAGACAATTCTCTTTTCACTCCCATATCCAGGCACACATTATTCTACTTTCATGGACATTTCGTATAAATGAAAATGAAATCATGCAATATATGGTCCTTTGCCTTTTTTTAGCAGAACATTCTTTTTTTTTTTTTTTTTTTTGAGACAGAGCCTCAAGCTGTCACCCTGGGTAGAGTGCTATGGCATGACAGCTCACAGCAACCTCCAATTCCTTAGCAGAACATTCTTGAAGTTCACCTATGTTATAGCATGTCAGTAGTTTATCACTATATATTGGTGAATATAGTAAATATTTCATTGTATGAATAAACTACATTTTGATTATCTGTTCACCAGTTGATAGGAATTTATTTTTCTACATTTTGGTTATAATAATGCTGCTGTGAACATTTAGAAACAAGTCTTTGTGTCACCCAAAATATGTTTTCATTTCTCTAGATACCTAATAGTGGAATTCCAGGGTCATATGTTAAATTTATGTTTAACTTTTTAAGTCTATTGAAGTGTTTTCCAAAGCATCTGCACCATTTACATTCTCACCAAGAATATATAAGAGTTTGCCTTTGTATTTGAAGGTCAACTCTTTGGATATAGAAATCTAGGTTACGGTTTATCTTTTTCCTTTATTGACTTTAAATGTGATGTTTTGTTGTATTCTGGCTACCATTATTATTTCTCATAAGGAGTCAGTAATAATTCTCACTTTTGTTCCCCAGTATGTAATGCTTTTCCTCCTTGCTTCTAATATTCTCTCTTCACTTCTGAATTTTAGGAGTTTATGACACATCTCACTGTAGTTACCTTGGGGTTTGATGAGCTTCTTGGCTTTTTTGCATTGATATCTTTAATTAACTTGAGGAAAGTCTTGGCTATTATTTATTCATATATTTCTTCTGCATCATTCTCTCTCCTTTCTACTTTTAGGACTCTGATGTTTAGAATACTTAATATTGTCCCACAGACCTCTTTTTCTTTAAGTTTGGTCTGGATAAAGTATTGATTCTATAGACTTGCTCATTGGCTGTGCCTCTTGGGAGTCTAATCCATTATACCAGCCCCCATGAAACTGTGAGTTTCCTACGAGTACATCTGGTTTCTCTGTACACCTCTGTAGGGTGTTCTTCTTTCTCTTACAACTATACCAAGGATGAAAGTAAACATGTACTTCTTCCTCCATGGGAAGGACTCATTGCTTTATGAAATTCAGTTCTTTTATATTTCTCTTTCATCAGATTTCTGGTGTGGGGAGTGGCAAAAAAAAATTCTACATTTGTGTGATTTATGTGGCTTGTTCTTATTGAGAGAGTTACAATGGTTTTCTGCAATGTTCTACATTCAAATGAAAGTGGAAGTCAGTCTCTCTCCCTCTAAACCACCAAGCGGGGTACGAGCAACATTGGACTTCTGTGCTTTAAATATGTGGAAACAATATACATTACTCTAGTGGAGGAGAATGGCCATCCATTAAGCTAACCTGGGAAATTCCCAGCATAGTCTCAAGGCCTATTTTCTTGTTGGATTTCTAACATTTCTTTCTCATAATCCTTTTCATATATGAAGCTCCTGATTCCAACTTTGCATTCTACTCTCATGGATGGTAATATGATCATATTGACTTAGTACAAAGATCCCTCTGGCCACAGATTGCTTGCAGAATGAATTAAAGGGGGGTGAAGTTGGAAGCAGGGAGAGTTAAGGGGCCACTGCCATAGTCTTTACTGGTTCTCTCTTCCATAGGAGCAAAATTTAAATTCCTACCCATGTCTCACAAAGCTCTTCCTGGTCAGGCAACTAACAGGCTAGCTGTATTCCCCATAGCTTCCCACTCCTAATCCTCAACTCCACCTGGGCACGTCTACAGTATTGGGCAACTCATAGCTTCTCATACCTCAGTACCTCATCCCATGCTCCTGTATACACGTAGAATGTCATCTCTCTGTGTGTCTACCCATCTAGAAAGCAAAGATGCCACTTACCTTGCAAGGTCCAGCAAAATGTGACTTCATTAGAAAAAACACCTCTAACTCCTTTCCCCACACATTACATCATATTAAATTGTAATTTTTCATTCCCTTTCACCAAGACCTCCTTGAAGAAAGGGACAGTGACTTGTCAATTTTCATGACCAATGCCTTGTTTTACGTAGGACACATGGTATGTTCAATAAATAGTCATTGTATAAATGGATGGATGGATGAAGTGCATAGGAAACAACCCAAGCAAAGTAGAAGGCTTTTAGTAATAGGTCATGTGTCAAGAAGCTTAGTTTGTTTGGAGAATAGGATATGTGAAGAGAAGTAGTTGGAAAAAAACATTTGGAGAAAAATGTCAATAGCACTATATAAAGAAAGCCTTTAAATAACCCTTCATTCTACCCACAATGAAAAAGCAGTGGAGGTATTTGGGCCAGGGCAGTGATTCAATCGAAACTGGTTCTCACAAAGGGAAGCAGAGTGGCTAGGAGGCTGAGTCTGGATCTTTGTTATTTCTGAGCTACCCAGCTTCCCGGCATACTTTGTATATTGAGGAAATCTCTATGGCAGAGTTACCACTTGCCACTAAGAGTCCATGAAGGCTAAAATTTCCCTAACCGGGTCTCCTGGCATTTGGAGTTGGGACTCATGACTCAGGCTTGACCAACTGAATATCACACTTAGAACCTTCACTCCATGGAGTGTGAGGCAAAGTCCCAGGGGAAATTAGACATAATTTATAGCAGCAAAGGAAGAGTGAAGAGCCAGTAGTTGGGAGTCCCAGCTACACTATTGTCTGGAGCATCACTTGCGCTGTTGTCTGTGGCATCTAAAGACCTTCTTGGCTCCTACCTACTTTCTGAAGCTGTTTCTCAAAATTCTTATAAATTCTGTAAGAGCTATCTGATCGACCCCAATGTTATTTTTTGGAAAATTAGCCAAAACCAGTTTCTGTCATTTGCATCCATGAGCTCTGACAGATATAGGTATTGAAATAGTGTGGACATTGGTTGGTGCCTGCCCAGCATCCATCTCCTCCTAATCCAGTTTTTTACTTATATATCCTTCCATTCCCATGTAATCTATGGACTTCACAAAAAAAAAAATCTAATGCCATTCTTTACTCTAGGGGTGTGTCCAAGTTGGCAAAATCCAATCAGCACATTCCCAACCCCAACCACAAGTCATGTTCAGAAGTGAACAGGTGTCCTTGATGTTTCAGGCGTGGAATAAATAAAGGCAGAGATTGCTACTGGCAGCCATCCTGGGAATCAGCTTTAGGACGACACTGACCTTCAGGAGACAGAGCCGAAGAGATAGAGCCCTGTGATAACTTCATTGAGCCTCTGGATCAACCAGCTCTGAGCCTCAGTCCAGCCATGGACTGCTGATACAAGAAATCAAAGCTGACTGAAGCTATGATGCAGAGTGACTGGGGTGGAAGGTGCTGTTATAGTCAAAACAAGGAGCACAGGAAGAGGCTTGGTGGGAAGATGAGATGATCAGGTCTAAAAATGGTACACTTGCTCTTCCAAAAATATTTTTGTGCTTTAAAATTCTTTAAATTCAAATAAAGAGTAAGACTCATCAAATCGTTCCACATATTTACACCTCAGACTATAGTGTGGGCATTTTAAAAAGAGTAAAAATAGCTGCAAAGAAGGGAAAATGTTCTTAAGCGTGTGCACTGTTTTTCTCATGCTATAGGTTTTAGCATGAGAAGGAGAGCAGTGATATGGAGAAAAGGGATGTTTCTAGAGTTTAGACTCGCCAAAATTTTAGCAGAATTATGATCATCTCCTTCCCTGATTAGTACCAATAAAGACTTTTATCAAGGGCGGTGCCGGTGGCTCAGTGAATAGGGCACTGATCCCATATACCAAGGGTGGCAGGTTCAAACCTGGCCCCGGCCAAACTGCAACAACAGAAAAATAGCCGTGCGTTCTGGTGGGTGCCTGTAGTCCCAGCTACTTAGGAGGCTGAAGCAAGAGAATCACCTAAGCCCAAGAGTTGGAGGTTGCTGTGAGCTGTGATGCCCGCATTCTACCAAGGGCGACAAAGTGAAACCCTCTAAAAAAATAAAATAAAGACTATTATCAATTTTCACTGTCAGTAACAATCTCAATCTTTCATTCTTCTCCTTTTTGATATTTTTGGTAGTATAAATATTAGTGATAGTAGCTAAAGATTGAAAGGAACAAACATAGATGTGTATCTCATCGTGTTGTATAAAACTGATCATAATTTACTTTTGCTACCTATGTAACTAAGTTGTTTCAGATAAATTTACCACAGTCTTCCCGGGCTTAGAACTTTAGAATCCCCTTCAAGCATTTCTTCCCACCTCTCCCTTTTCCTTGATTTCAGCGGTCCTCAACCCATGGGTCACGACTCACAGGAACTGTATTAAAGGGCCACGGCATTAGGAAGGTTGAGAACCATTGCTTTATGTGGTACCTCAAAACCTGCTTCCCTTATCACTTCATTCTCCAAGGCCATTGCTTGATAGCCAATTCATTGTTAAATCCTAAAGTTCCAACATTCTGTGTGTGTACTGTTTCTCATACCCATTCTACTTCTTTTATTAAACTTGTATATCCATATTCCAACCCCTTATCACCTCTGGCAAGAATTTTGAAATCACCAACATTTATAATTCGTCTCTACTTCAACCTACTATAGAGTTCTTCTCATAAGCCTTTGTATCCTACACCTTACTAAGTGAAATATACTCCCTTTTTGCCCTGACACTCAAAATACTCATCTATGTAGCGATGACCCTCCCTTCCTATCTCATTATAACTCACCATTGCTCTGCTCAGACTTTCCATTCTCGCTAACTGAGCTATTCCCTGATCTTTAAACAAACCTCTAAGTCAGCTAAGACCTTGATCCATCCTTAGTTCTCCCCAGCGTCAATATCTAATGTCCTTCTCTTTCACTGAAGCCTTTTTTGACTTTGTCAGTAGATGAGACCTTTCATCTTAGTTAACCAAATGGCGAAGTGATGTACAGAGGAGGGAAAAAGGAGAAAACTTTATTTTCAGAGTAATGGATCAGGGAATAAGGAACATAACGTCCAGGGGAACCATAAACACATGTTCCACAGAAAGGAAGAAAATAGCAGCAAACCCCCTATGAAAGGGGTTTGTTTTACATGTATATTTATCAAGGTTCAGGAATATCAATGAGTATTCACAGAGAAAGTGTAGCACATATGTAATGAATTAACATATATGTGACTACATGCCATGTTCACTTGGAGCAGGGTTTGAACATTAAAATGAGATGGAATTTGGATCTTTATATGGAAGGTGAACTAGTCAGCATCAAGAAATTTTATACACAGTGTCTGTACATGGGCTGGAATTGGAGTAGGGTCTGTAGCTTTTTATCAGAAAGAATATTTGTAAGGCTGGTCTCCTGCCCAATCAGTGCTTATGGCAGGACCCTGGAGGCAGGGGGTCTAGAACAGGTTTCTGCCTAGCTGTGGGAGGAATACTCTGTGGCAGTTCACAAACCTTCACGTAGTCAGCAGTGCAGGGGAATGTGACCAACCCTTTTTCCTGCTGTGGCTACTTAATTTTTTCTTGAAGGTCTCATTTTAGCCATAGAGAGTCCATCTCATCTGTCAGCTGGGGGTGCAATATTGACATAGTTGACAATCTCTTTAAGGAACTTACTGTGTTGCTGGCCCCATCTTCCCCTTAGAGATAAGACTTTGAGACCTTCACTGCATACCACCATCCTTTCTAGCTCTGACAGCCTCCAGTCTAGCCCCTGAGTTCACTTTTATATTTCTACAGAGTCTCCAGCATCGCTTGTTGCTACTTAGAGAAGTCAATTTTAAAAAATTCAGCCAGGGTGACACCCAGGGTGGCTCAGTGAGTAGGGTGCTGGCCCCATATACCGAGGGTGGCAGGTTTGAACTCAGCCCCGGCCAAACTGCAACAAAAAGTAACCGGGCGTTGTGGCGGGCACCTGTAGTCCCAGCTACTCAGGAGACTAAGGCAAGAGAATCACTTAAGCCCAAGAGCTGGAGGTTGTTGTGAGCAGTGACGCCACGGCACTCTACCGAGGGCGACAAAATGAGACTCTGTCTCTACAAAAAAGAAAAAAATTCAGCCAAATTTATTTCTATCCTGCTGAAGTTCCTTTGAGATGCCAATTTGCTTCCCTCCTACCTTTGCTACTTTCTATTCCAGACTTCACATCATCACTGGAATTCTTTCTAAAGTGCAGATGTGTTCCCATTCTGTCCTCCAGAATGTTAATGTTTGTATAGCTGAGAAGTTGAGAAGTTAAGAGTTTATACTTTGGAGACAAGCCATTTGGATTTAATCTTGTTCTACCACTGCCTAGCTGTTTGACTTTGGGCAAATTATTTCATGTCTAAATGGGGCCTACTGTGAAGTTTAAATACCTGAACGCGTATGAATGTTTGTAGAATGATTCACAAAGTTAGCCCTTAGGAAATGACAGTGTAATCGGATGATAAATTCCAAATTTCAACTGAAGCACCATAAAATAATAAATATAAAATTCTAAACAGAGGTAGATGAAGCACAAAAATGCAAATTTTCAAAGCAGGTGGCCCCAAAACTATTGTGATAGGTCCACAACCTAAAAGGGAGTTTAATAAGATAAAAGGGGATGGACTTGGAAAGAAGATTATTTGCCAAAGCTTTCTTTGAAGAAATTTGTGCTGATATTCCTGCCATTTCTCAAGAGGGAGGTTTGGGATGGTGCCAGTTCCTCACCTCAAGACTGATGGGGAAAAGGAGAGACCTTCTATTCCATGAGCCATTTGGTGACCTTACTATCTAGTTCGTGATGACTGAGTCACACTATATTGTTCCCTGTTATTTATTTAAAGGTCATTTGTGAATGTGCGCTGTCCAAGACTTTTGTTGTTTTTAGTGACAGAAACAGTATCTGAATTAGGTTGAGCGAAAAGGGAGGCATTGGTTGGGATCATACCTGAATATGAAAGTGACCGAGGGAAAAGATAGATATGAGACCCACAGAAGGCCAGGGTGCCACTGGCCTTCAGAGAAACTGAAGGTGAAGGTTTTGATACGCCGAGAATTTCCTTTCTCCACTCCATCTACCACTGCTTCTCCATCTACCAGCAGTTCTGCTGCTGACCGAGTTTAGCTTCATTCAAAGGCAAGGGTGAAAATCATGGCCAGCAGCAGTCCTCAGCTTCTGGCATCACAGGGGACTGGTGCCCTTGACCCAGTTTGGGTTTGGAAAATCCTCCTGAGAGGTCTGGCTGGCCAGGCCTGGTCATGGCCTCCTTTGGATGAATCCAGTGTGGGAGGAGAAAGAGGAGCAGTTTCCCAGAACATAGTGCCCAGAGATGGGGGTGCTGAACAAACACCCCATTTCTTTTCATCACTGCGATTTTTCAAGTGTGTCAGCTCCTTAGGCGTAGTGCTGCCTGGAGCGGATGGGCCACCCGATTCAGATGTCAAGGATGGAAAGAGGGAGACATGTCTTCCTAAAGAAGGCATGGAGGCAGAGAGTAGACCCTTGGACCTAGGGAGGAGAGTAAGGCAAAGAAGAGTAAGTGGCTTCTTAGGAGTGCCGCTCAGGAACTAGCTGTGGGTATGATGTCTGTGGGGTTCCACAGATGTAGATGCTGACTGGGCAGTGGTGGAATGAAGACAGTCCCTGAGTCTGCCTGAGAGCATCGCAGCTGCCACTTGCCATGGACCTTCTGAAGAATGGGGTGGAGGGAGATTGCATTTTATGTCCTTCCTTCTCTCTTTCAGCATCTCATGGCTTCTCATGGGCCTCGCCCATTGTTCTGTGAGCCAGCCACCTTCCTTGGCCTTGACCTCCCTTCTCAGGTTGACTCTTCTTTATAGGGACTTACTCAATAGACTTATTTCTTTCTATGTTCTCAGTAGGACCTATTCTCAGCTGGCTTTCAGAGCACAAGAATCTCAATCATTGATTGATTTGTTCATCTAACGGGTGCACTGAGCTCTGGCTGCATGGCAGGCCCTGTTCTGAGGACTCAGGGACACAGCAGTGGAATAAAAAAGGCGGGCAAGACATGGCAGCCATGCCAATAAATATCAGTATGTAGCATCACTTAATGGTACGTGCTTGGGAGAAAAATAAAGCAGCCACGGAGATAGTGAATGGGCAGATCAGGGCTGCCTTTCAAGGAGGGACGTCTGAGCTGGCTGCTGTAGAAGAGAGAGCTCTGCTGAGGTGGGGGAAATAGTGTTCTAGGCAGAGGGAACACCAAGCGCAAAAGCCCTGCGGTGAGAATGTAGTTGGCAGGTAATGAACAGACCAAAGTGAGTTATCGTAGAAGAAGAAATGCAAACAGCTCTTAACCATATAAACAAACACCCCACCTTGCTCTTAATAAGAGTAATGCAAGCTAAAAATCTCACTGAGGGCTGTAGTGTGTGTTTAGGACTTTTTGCTTGTTAGTGGCAGAAACAGAACCTAAATTAGCTGGTAAGAGAGGCATGGATTGGGATGACGCTGGATGGGGTCACATATGGAAATATCCCTGTGCATGCCTCTAGAAAGGGAAATGTGTGTCAGAGCTTCCCTGAGATAACCACATCTTACCCACCAGACAGGCAGGTGTCCAGTGCACGTTGCAACACATGCTGTGGGGAAACAAACTTTTCATAAGTTGCTAGTGGGAAAATAATTCGGTACAATTCCTATGAAGGAGAATTTGGCTAGAGCTGGCAAAATTACATGTGCATCTGCCTTTTAACCTAGCATATCCACTTTTAAAATCAGCTCTGACGGGACAGAGGCAAAATATGAAAAGGCGTGAGCACAGTCTACCCTTGGCTGCGTTATTTAATGGCAAATGACTGGAAACAACCCAAATCTCCAACAATGGGGGACTAATCACCCCAAATTTGGCAAATGCACATAGCGGGAGACTAAACAAAAGTATAAAGGAAAAGGACCCTTCTACATATTGCTGATGGAGTAATATCCAGGGTCACATTATTTAGTGATAAAAGCAGACAGAGAAAAGTGTGCAAACTCTATCTAAAAAGAGAAGAAAAATAACATGCACATATACTTGTTGGAACTTTTTTAAATTAGAGAAAAGATAAACAATAGGGATATACAAAAGGGAGAGGGAGTGTGGTGGAGGACCCAGAAATAGAAACTAGATTTCTTTTTAGATGTGTAGTTTTGAGTTTTAAACCATGAAATATAATATTTTACATAATTATAACACAATTAAATACAAAGGAAAAAACAATCCTTAAGAATCAAAAGTAAAATGAAACAAAGGAAGCTAATTTAGTATCTAGTTGGTGTACTAGAGAAAGTATTCTACATGACTATAAAACCTAAGAATATGTATATCCTTTATAGCACCGGTTCTCAACCTGTGGGTCGCAACCCCTTTGGGGGTCTCCTGCATATCAGATATTTACATTATGATTCATAATAGTAGCAAAATTATAGTTGTGAAGTAGCAATGAAAATAATTTTATGGTTCAGGGTCACCACACATGAGGAACTGTATTAAAGGATCTAGGAAGGTTGAGAACCACTGCTTTATAGGATATACCCTAAGGACAAAAAGAACTAGAAAAAAATCTTGAGCTCTTTCTGGTAGCATTAATATTGTGATTCTGACATTCTTGTGCATGTGGTGTGGAGTATGTCAAATGACTTTATTAGTAAGAACCAAGACATTTGGTGTAGAAGAAAGGGGATTCAAATGTAAGAAGGAAGCATTTGAGCAAAAACCCTTTAGTCTTGAATTGTAATTATAATGATCAGTCACAACGCATGATGTCTTTAGAATATATTTATATTTCCTAGCTCTGTCCACTGAAAAGACTTGTAATTAACACCCAACTCAGTACAAAGAGCACTCTAAGCATATAGATTGTGATCATAAAATACATTGAAATACTTACTCAATGGAACTTGGGTTTCTTGGAGAAATGCCTGACTCCTTATCTACTCGCAAGGCAGGAAATGAACAAGATGAACTTGGAACATCTTGTCACACCAGGAGGTGCGGTAGCCCTCAAAGATGAGAGATTGTCAGAGGACCCAAGAGCCAACCTGATTAAACTAACACTGGCCAAAGACAGGCAATTTGAGCATCACTAAGATAAAACTACAATAGATTGAACCCCACCAAATATGTTTCATCCATGAGTTCTTTAGACCTTCTTTGGAGGATAGTAGGGCAGCAAGTCATTTTTAAAAACTAATTAATAAGGAGAAAGAATCAAGGGGTTATGTTGTCTGTCTTATAAAACTTCTGGTTCAGGGTAACTCAATGGTAGATGAGATGTAGTTCCTCTTAATGGAATTATTCCATGTATAAATGAAGAAAGAACCTCGTCATTTTGCTACTCCTAATGAATGAATGCACATGGGCATTGAGCACAAAAGGCACTAACATCACGACAGCCAGACCCTGTGTACCCACAGTGCCATCTGGGAAGAAGCTCGCCAGACCTCAATCTCTTAAGTCTTTGGATATAACCAACAACCTACAGACAACAGAGAAGTCAATTAAATGTCACTAGGGGGAGTACGTCAAGAACATCCAGACTGGGGGAGATTCTATAGGACAAGTAACATGGGTTTGTCACCAACAGCAAACTGTGAGAAAGGAACAGAGAAGAAATAGAGAACACTATAGATTAAAAGAGACATGAGAGGGGTGTCATTTTGGATCCCAGTTTAAATAAGGAAATGAAGAGGAAAGAAGAAAAGAGAAGGGACACCAGGATGGGACTTAGGAGGTAGGGGAGAGGATGGGGGATGAGCGGACATCACAGCACGGTGGGAAAATGCAAACGCCGGCAGGACACTTGGTGTTACTAAGGAATTATTTGTGCTTTTTGAGGTGTGTGATGGTAGATCTTGTGATTTCAAAAGAGGAACCCTTCGTCTTTTGGTGTTATACCATGAAATACTTATAGACAAAGTGACACATCAGGCATCTGCTTGAAAATAATCTGGAATGAATATGGAAACAGGCAGAGACATGAAGCAGTGGCTCTCAGATTTGAATTTGCATCAGAATCATCTGGGAGGCTTATTCGAATACAGATACTGGCCTCCCCTTCAGAATGTCAGATTCTGTCTTGGGCAGGGCCCAAGAACCTGCGTTTCTAATAAGCTCCCAAGTGACGCTGATGCTGTCTGTCTGGGGACCACACTCTGAGCACCAACGTCAGGGAAGAAGCAAGACTACACCTGGGTAGAGAGTCCATGAAGGCTCATTATTGTATTCTCTCTACTCCTAAATGGGTCTGAAACTCTCCATGATAAACCTTAAAAACCACCTTAAGTATCCAGAAGGACACAAAGAAGAAGCAAAGCCTTTGACAACCCGGAGCTAGCATGGGAACTTCTGTGCTCATTTGCAAAACAGATCTGGCCACTGCTGCCACAGCCACCCCTGAGATTGGAAGGTGAGCATTGCCCTCTGCCCAGGTGGAGGTGAGTGCATCGGGGCAGCTGCCCATCCTTTAGAGAAGTGCTTGGCCTGGGAGGAGGGGAAATGGCCCCAGTCCACGGGGTCCGTGCCTACTGTCTTCTTTTGCTCAATGTGGTCAGTCAGGGGAAAAGCGGTGGTTTGGATGCATCCCAAGTTTCTGGATATTTCCGCTGGAAAGGACACTCCTGAGCAAACCTGTGCCAGGAATCAGCTACCGGCGATCAGGGGTTATCACGAAACTCACCTGCTCTTACATCCCCCCTGCAAGGACCTCCTGGAAACTTCTAGGTCAGGAGGCATCTCCATTGGTTTGCGTCCCTCTGCTTGCCTTTTAGATCCATTCTTGTGTTTATGCATTTATCCTCAGATGTTTATCAGAGTGACTCCTAAGTGTCAGGCCCCTGGGAATACAGCAGGGAAGGGAACAGGCAAGCATCTCTGCTTTTATGGTGATGAAGTTCTAGTAAATAGAGAAATAAATGAAGAGAATAATTTCAGGTAGTGTGAAGGGCTAGGAATAAAGTTAAGATGCAGAGGCCAGGCTAGAGATTGACTCTGTGTCTGTGTGTGCACGCACGTGCACACATGTTTAATTTTAGCTGATTGGGGAGGACTTCTCCAAGGAGATGTCTGAACTGAGATCTATTAATAGATAAGAAGGAGGAGCACACTATGAGAGATCTGGATATTTTCGGACAGAGGAGTAGCAAGTATAAAGCCTGAAGTAAGAAATAGCTTGACTTCCCCCCACCCCTGGGACTGAGCCGTGGAAAGTAAAGGTGATAATGGTAGGAGATAAAGTGGGAGACGAGTCAGAGGCCAGTGTTTATAGGGCCTTGTAGCCATTAGCAAAGGTGCTTCCATACTCTACACCCCTCCCCGAAGCTGCCAGTCAGCCCCCAGCTATGAAGAGTACGTTCTCTCTAGAGAAACAGATTGCTATTTTAACAGGGAAGCCCCTTAGGGTCTCTAGCCTATTGGAAAATGACTGTATTATAAACATATAGACAATTGAATTGTATTGCATAAGGAATTTGTTGAACCAAACTATTTATTAAAAAACTCATGATTTTATTCCAGAGTCCTGGGAAAGAGCCTTTGCCCACAAACCGTCTGCTTTTGATGCCTCTACCCTAAAAACACTATTTGCTCAACTTAAGATTCGTCCACTATTAAAATACAGATTCCTCTGGAATGGATAATAATAAGAGTTAATAGTCATTTAACATTAATGTGTTAAATGTAGATGAGCTGAGAGCTGTGTCCTTGAAAAGATGTTTTAAAGAAGGAATGAATAAAATTAGTGGGCGCTTGAGTAGCAGGAAAGAATCTCTAGGGAAGAATCAATCTGAAAGGGGAAAATCGAGGCCGTATAAGAAAAAACTGCCAATGTTACAATTTTTTTTTTTTTTTGAGACAGAGCCTCAAGCTGTCACCCTGGAGAGAGTGCTGTGGTATCACAGCTCACAGCAACCTCTAATTCCTGGGCTCAAGCGAGTCTCCTGCCTCCGCCTCCCAAGTAGCTGGGACTACAGGCGCCTGCCACAACGCCTGGCCATTTTTTGGTTGCAGCCGTCATTATTGTTTGGCGGGCCCAGGCTGGATTCGAACCTGCCAGCTCATATGTACGTGGCTGGCGCCTTAGCCCGTTGAGCCACAGGCGCCGAGCCCCAATGTTACAATTTTGAGTTAGAGTTTTACTTCCTGGATAAACTAAAGTCCTCTGGCCAAGACTTGTCACAGCTGGGCTCTTCTTCTTGAAATGACACATGTGTATCCTTAACAGCTTTTCCCTAAACATAAAGTGTGAAACAATTCATAGAGCCCTTTAAGTGAACAGAAGATGATTAGAACGTGTCACCCGCCCCGCCCATTGCTATGGCTCTCTGATTGGCTGTGGACATACATGGGGGACTTCACCTGGGTGGATGAACCACCACTGCTGTGGTCGAGCATTTCTGTGAGTGTGAGGCGGGATGAGCTGGCACAGCAGCAGTGAAGAGAACACACACATCTCTTCCTAACTTTGCTTTCACTGACTTCACCTTGATTGCTTGAAATCAGCCACAATGAGAATATTTACACCACAGAAATTGACTGTGGTGTAAGCACAAAGGGTCTGAAGTAAAAAATAGCTTGACTTCTATGCTACAAATCGGAATTTTTCTTTTGTTAGATATTTACCAGCATGCTGCTTGTATGAAACTTAAAATTTTAAGGATGTGCCATGGCATGTGAAAAAAATATCTATTTCTTTGTTTTGCCTCTTGAACAGATGCCAGTGGTACTAAAAATCTGATTCATCTTTGTAGACGGTTTTTACAATTGAGCTATACTTATGCAGGTAGAGACCCCATTGACCTCAAAAGCCTTGCCTGGCCCTCCAGGGTTGGCCAGATAGATGCTTCAGGCCCTCAGGTTTTGCACCATCTGGCTCTTGCCACCTTGTCTTTTTGAGATTCCAGTCAAATCTAACCCTCAGTGTGTCTTACCCCCCATGCCTTCATCTTTCATCCCTCTCGGTATTTTTAGTCTGCTGTGGAGGGCTCCTCTCGCTCTTCTTCTTTGCCTCCCAGATTCACACCCGCGTTTCAAGTTCAGAGCAGAGGTCTTATCCTCCCCTTCAGCGTTCACCTACTGCTCTAACGTGGCATCAGCATCCATGGCTCTTTCTCCAGTGCTCCCCACTGAGCACAGGGCTGTACCTCTCCCACCACCATCACTGCTGCCTTGTGATAAGGGTTTACCTCCAGGTCTTATCTCCTCCTCTGGATTTTAAGATAGTGAAGTTTATTTTTTCATCATTTTATCCTGGTGTAGATCTTTGCACATAGCCACCACTCAGCAAGTGTTAATTGAATTGTATGCATGTAAGATTTCATATTCCCCATAGTGCCCTCCTGGACAACACAGTAAAGTGCCACTTAAGTGCATGCACACACACACACACACACAATTTCATTAGTCTAAACCTTTGTATCTGTGGACTGATTACCTTTTGCATGGAAAATACCTTCTTGAAGGGAAATACTGGGCTCCAACATAATCCAATGAAAACCAACCACAAAACTTCTACCCTTTCCCTGAAAAGTCAACTTTCTCATCTGCATGCACATTTGGAAGGCTTTGTCCGCACATGGGTTAGAAAAGCAGAAAAGTACCAATCCGCTGTAAATTATGAAGCCCTGAAGATGCCCTGGAACTCCTATTCAGACTAGATCCTGCTACGAGGTTAGTAAGTTTTAATGGGATTCATAGAACTAATGTTAAAACAAAAACCAATCTGGAATTTTTCCTTTGCTCCACTCATACCACAAAAGAAAGCTGTTCCCGTTTGGTTGATTTATCCATTAACCAAATACCATCTTCTTGGGTCAGGCACTCTGCTAAAGGCTCAAGATAGAAAGGTGAATTGTCCCTGGCCCTGCACTTCAGGGATTCACAATCAGGAAAAGAGACACGTTCAAAGTCTCGGGCGAAGTAGAGCCCCGAGGATCTGACGATGACCCGCATCAGTGAGTTTGTCCATTAGACCCTGCCATCTGTCCCCGCATGAGACATTTGCTGTAACTCCTTTCCACAGACTGCTTTTGCTTGGAATGACCTTGGAGACAGCCTGAAATCCCAAGCTTGGAATGGTGCTGTTAGACTCACTGGTCTGCACTTCTGTGCTTCAAATAGAATTTCCACAGAGCTCTAATTATCTCCTCTTACCATGCTGCCTAAATGACTGACGACCAGCTCTTTCGTCCCTTCAAGAATGGATTTCTATTCAGCCCATGCCCGGGATGCATTTAGGACGCCCAGAACATGTGTGGCTGCTCCGAGTGGCACAGAGCAATTAACAGAAGCCAGGCAATTTGCAATACGCCTCAACTTCCTGCTCATCTTTGAGGCAGAAAATTGTCAAACCTTAACCTCAGGAGGCTCGTCTGCAGAATTCCACCTCCCCCCACCATGAAAGCAGAACCTCTGGTGTCAGATTCCTCCCCACCCCCCTGCTTTTTGCAAACATAAGCACTCGGCTGCAACAACAAGGATGACTCAGTTCCTAGCTAACGCTGCCTGAATTGATTTAGTCTGAGTTCAGATTTAGCACATAATCATGTTCAATTTGCTCCACTGCACTGCCTAGAGATAAAAGGCTTGGAGGAAAAAAAAATAGCTTCAGCTTGTGTCAGTCTTTGTGGTGATGTCATTGCCATGAGCGAGCCGGGCCGTTCGTTACTCTGCTGTGCTGCCTCAGACGCCAGGGCTGCGTGCGGGCTCCAGAGCCCCAGCCTCCAGCCGTCCCCAGAACAAGGCAGCACCCGGCCTGGCCACAGCAATATCCTCCTCGGGCGCTTCCCTTCACTCACAACTCTGAGGTTGCCTAACTCTCTATTAAAAATTCAGAAGGGGGGATGCCAGCCCCTAGCATGGACTGTGATGTTTCCACTCTGGTTGCCTGTGTGGTGGACGTCGAGGTCTTTACCAATCAGGAGGTTAAGGTATGCACCTGCAATCATATTTTCATTGTTGCTGTTACTGAAGCTGCCTGGCAGAGCCTGTTTAGCATAAGGAAATAAGACTTTGGTTCATAGTTTTCAGCTCACAGTCTGCGCTAGAAATGTGTGTGGTGAGTGCATGGCTTCATTAAATGGAATAAGTTAGGAGAGGGGACAGCATGTCATTTGTGAATGCGATGGACGAGGTCTGGCATTGTCTGTTTTCTCTTGTCTTTTCTATTAGGTGATCCCTGCTCAGTTCTTTCCCTGCAGGCATGTTTTCATATTCTCTTATGTTTGTCCATAGGAGAATTTGCCAGTCCTTAAGGTCGAGAGGGGTATTGAATCAATAATTAATTGAAGAAAGCACACACAATAAACCCCTGCATCCAGGACACCCAGCCAGTGAGACAATAACCTCCTCCTGGCATTTCACTTAAATATCTTGTGATGTGGTCCTCAAACTGAACAAAAGCTTCTCTACGGAGGGCAGTTTCAATCTCCAGCTCTCTGGAAATTGAAGTTGGTGAGCAGATACCCAAATTTTCTTTGTCAGGCAAAGGAAGCAAGTCATTTTCCTTGAACAGTTGTCCATACAGAAAGTTCGGGCATGAATACATTTTGCATCTTAAGACATAAAATTACACACACTGGTCCTCACTGATTGCCTGCAGCATTTGTTGAATTGTCACAGGTAATTGTCCTCCGATGATATTCATGCTCTCTTCTTTTTCCATTTGGTTTCATACGATGAAAAAGATCCTGTACTTGTAAAATGGGAATGTTTCTTTCTCCCCTCAATTTAATAAAAGAAGCTTTCTTATTTAGACAGTTCAGACACATACCCGCAAGGACAGTTGTTCATTGTGTGGTAGGAGGAATTAAAAGGGGATTATGTTGCATAATTATTTACCACCCATGCCTTACTCTTTTCTTAAAGGAAGACCCTGAATTCTTTATTGCTGGGTGTCCAGGTGACACCCTGATGCCTCACAGGTGGGGATTTATATGCTATTAGCATAACACATATGTCATTCAAGATCATAGCTTTTAACAATCTTTTGAATTAGATTCAATACTCTGCTCTCTTATTCTTGCATATTGTAAGTATGTGGCCCTGTATTTACTAATTCTTGTGCCAGCGCTGTGGAAGTGTCTACCACCTGTCATAGAAAGGTTTGTAAAATACGAATAGAAAGGTTTGGTAATGCCTGAGGTTGCGTCTGGAATGGAAACGTGCACACAGAGACCCACTGTCCTGTCAAAAGCACTCCCAGGAGAGAGCCGTCATCAAAGCAACCCCTGTGGTTTAAAGCCAACTTAAAATCCAGTGTGGGTAACTGAGTAGAGAGACATCTTCCAGCTGCCATCGGAACAGAATTCTCTGTCTGGAGAGTAAAACTTCACAGCTCTCTATCATCCTCAATTGTTCTCTGTTGTTTACACACTTACCCTAAGGATGTCACAGCATTATATATTCTAAACTTTTGTGGTCTAAGAAATAATAGGGATAAAATATGTATTAGAAATCTGCAATGTGCCAGACATTGTGCTTCTATAGGAAGGGGTTTAAAATATGCTTAACAATGTATGTATCAATGGCATTGGCTTAAAAACAGCCACTCGCCCAAGATTTCTTAAAGACAGAGAATGCTCTGTAGAGTCAAGGGGACACAAAATTCTTACAGCTGGTTATAGTTGAGTATTTGGGGCGGCTTTGTAGGAAAATGGTGCTTAAAGATGGGAAGATTTTATACAGCAGAGGGAAGGCGTACCATTCTGCAGTCCAGTGAGTCAACCCTTTCCACTGCAGTAGCTTCTCTGTGAGAGGGCAGAGGGGACAGGGAAAGGGGGTGAGTGAGGGCCAGGGTGTGAGCTGCTGTTCCCTCATCAATTTATGGGGTCTGGGGAGGGGGACTCCATCTGAAAGATAGGTTACATGTCCTTAGTGCTAATAGCTCTGAATCCTGATGTTTCAGGATTCTTTTGTTTCTTTTGGATAAGCTACCTAGTCTTTCTAGGCCTTAGTTTTCTCATCTGTAATGTGGGGATAACGGTAATTCCTACTTCATTGGTCTAGTAGGACTAAAGAGAACTATACATGTGAAATAATAAACACAGTGGCTGACTCACATCTCATGTTTAGTGCTTGGTAAATGTTAACTCTCACCATCATCATCATTGTCATCTTTTTAGACGTTCTCTGAAGGTGGTAAGTTACTTTTGCCAGTTTATCAGAGTGTCCTAACTCCAGCTGAGTTTACAGTGGCAGTTTAGGACCCAGCAAGTGTTACACACACACACATGCTAGCCACGTAGAAGCCATGGACTTCCATTTCAGACATTAAATCATTTAATGTAAAGCAGTGACATTATTATTAATCAAAAAATCTACTTTGTGCTTATTAAAATGAGAGAAAACAAACAAATTAAGGTGGGCCAAAGAGATGCGTTACAAAAACTTATATGCTCTGTGTTTGAAACTGACCATTCTTTACTATCATGAAGTAAGATTCAAATGTAAAATTCTGGGCATTAAGTCAAGTTTCCCCAAGAATGTTCTTATTTCTCATTAATTGCTAATAACAGATAAACAGTGGAGCCAAGGGTTCCTTTCTTCCAAGTCTTTAATATTTTTGGTGGGTGTCTCACCTGCCTGCAGCCAGCTTGCTTCATCTCAAGCTTCTTCTTTGATTACTTATTGTAATTTTTATTTTTTTAACATAAAATGCTCTTTCTGTAGGTGGCCCCGTGGGAAGGCTGCCACCTCAGGAAGAAGCACCCAGCAGGACCCCTGGCTAAGCACTGTAGTTCATTTGAAAGGGGTAGAGGCATATCCAGATCCAGTTGCTCAGAATGAGGTCGAGAGCCTCATCCTCCAGGCCCTTGAGATGCCAGTTTCCTGAATTTTGCCAAAGCTTCAGGACTAAAAAGAGGAGGAAAACAGACCAATGGAGTCTGCCCTATTGGTCTTTCTCCAGAAATTCCACTGGTGGTGGTTTGAACTTAGCTGTCTGTTTTGTAACATGAGAGTCATCAGAAAGATCTAGAAATCTGAAGCCCTCCAGGGAAGGAAAATCACAGGACGAATTGCAGAGTTTGTGCATGTGTGAATGTGCAAGGGTGATTTTTCTCCAGGATTCTCATATTTCTGAAAATAGTCTTCCCACTCCACAAGGAGCCAAACCTTTGGGAAAATGAAAGAGATCCAAATATGGGTAATGAAATTTATATTTCACTTTAGTGCCATGGTTCTTAAACCTGATTGTACATTGGTATACCCTGGAGAGTTTTTGAAATATTGGGGATGCCCAGAACTTTACCATGGCTAGTCTGAATGAGCCCGGGCACCATAGGCAGCCAGAGTCAAGTCTCTTCTAGCCACAGGCGGGTACAGGTGAGGTCTCCCAAGATTGTCTGGAGTAACCTCTGCTTAAAGACTTTGGTCCTTATTCCCCAAACTAAGACTTGATAGATGCAGTCTTAGAAGCAATATCTTTAAACTGTGAGAAAGAAGGTTAAAACAAACCCAACACTCTTGAACAGATCGCCACACCTGTAGTTCCTCCCCCTGATTCTGAGCCAGAAGTGAATGCTCTTCTGTGCTGCTAGCAGCAGTGGGTAGCCTTCTTGGAGATGCAGAGTCTGCCTGGAGCAGAGTGCAGGGACATCCAGACCCGGAGCTGTTGCTCCTCTGCAGTGGTGGCTTCCTGCACAGAGGAAGGGGTGGGTACCTCCTCTCTGCATTGCAGGGCACCTGACTATTTCCCAGGTCCAATCTGATCTCTGTGGGCATCCATATAGGAGACAGAAGACTCATCCAAGCTCCCTTCTGCAGGAAACATGACAAGTCTTACAAGAAGCAAAGAAGTTCTCTAAGACCCTTGGAGCTTGAGAGATTGGTTCATTCATTCAAAAGCATGTGTGGAGCACTTACTACCTACCAGGCTGTGCTCTAGCCTCTAGGAGTTGGACAAGACAGAGTCCACTGTCCGCATGAAGCATACACTCTAATGGGAGTCAGACAATGAGCTAGTACAAGCAAATGTGCACCGTGATTTCAGGTAGTGGCAAGGGCTGAAAAGAAGAATGAAGTGGGGGGGGAGGGGATGAAATGTTGTTGGGAAAGAGTAGTCACTGTCCTCTCTGGGGAGCTGACAGTTTATTAGATGTCATTGTTCCATTGTCATTCAGAGATCTAAATGAAGCGAGAGAGCTATGTATAAAATTGAAAGAAAATCATTCCTCATAGTGGGACAAGTAGGGAGAAAGAGAGGCCATCTTACCTCTTCCTCCCTAGCCTCCCTCACTTAGCCTGTTGTAATCATTCAGTCATTGAGATACCTACTGAGACTGGCACTGTCCCATGCTAGAACTCATTTTTTAAAGAATGCTTCTTTTCTGAAAGTCGTATTTAACCTAATTCTTTCCTGCTACATTATATGCCCAATGGCTAATTTGGGGGAAGGGAGAAATACAAATAGAAATTTGTTTTCTGCAGAGTATTTCCTCATATACCTGTAATCTAAAGGTTGCCATCCCCCAGATCTTTCCTCTTCTGGAACACCAGGTCCTTTTTGAGGTCACCCTTAAGTTCTACTTTCTCTCCTGTGCTTTTCAGAATTTCCCAATATCCTCCCCAATCCATGTGACCTTGGACAAGTCTCTCAACCCCTAGACACATGAAAATCAGCTGAGAAAAAACTTCTACTGCTTTGTGCACTTTATTTCTCCTCTCACACGTTAGCACCTGGGACTGACTCACAGTCAGTTTGTGTCATGTTGTTGTGTGAGTTATAAAAGGCCAGCACATCACGGCTCCTGAGTACAATGAAATCGCTGTCATTGGAACCACTAGAAATTCCAGCTTACTTGTTTTGTTTGGTGAGAGTGAGGAGGAGAAGGATGAGGCGGAGCTGCCGTGATACACCTTGTATTGTGCTTTGAGGAGAGACAAGTGACAAAATGAACACATGGGAATCGTGTCAGAAGAGGAACTTCTGGGTGTTTGTCAGAAAGCTGGTTGACTTTCATGCCATTTCTTAAGTGTTTTCCAAGGCTGAGCTAAGGATCTGGGTGCTACCATAACCCTGTGGCTCTGTAGAGCCCCAAAGCTTTTTCACAACCCTCAAAAATCTATTCTGTTCACTCTGTGACTTAGAAGAGTTTGAGATGTACATGATTTAATTTTCAGAAATTAAAAACTCTGTAGAGGTATTCATGGTAACCAACTTTGAACAACCAAAACATTAAGTTAACTGAATTGTTCATTTTCTATTCAGTGACTATAATGGTAACTAATATTTTGCTACACATTTCCAGATCACTTTTAGTTTATGAAAACTAAAAGAGTATGGGGGAGGGAGGGGAGAGGTGGCAGGCATATAACAGGGTCTAACCCTCTGGCCAAGTCTTTATATTATGGACTAGAATAGAGGCCATTTTGAAAATAAATGAATTAATGCAAAACCAAGTTAAAATTATCTCTTAAAAAGTACTTTAAGCAACTTGCCATTCTCAAATGTGCAATACTGAGCAGTTTGTAGCCTCTGGAGAAAGTAGCAAACATGTCTCAGACAGTGGGAAGTGATGGACGCTCCCTGAGAACTCGAAGAGGCCGATTTCGGAGCCCCCATCACGTTAGGGAATACGTGGTAGACTGTATTCAGCTCATGACGATGCTGAGCGAGAAGTAAACTCAAAACTTGTTTATCTGTTTGAAAAGTATTTCAAGTGTTGGGAAGTAACTCATACCCTGAGACATGCTGCCTCTAACCTGAGTGTCAAATTTATTAAAAAATGAGACAAAAAACAACTTCTTTTACTTTTTACTCTCTATGACCACAGAAGATTTTCCTCGATCCTGTACATGTTCTAGAATCATGTATCTACCCAGCTATTAGAAACTACATGCTCTTCACTGTGTCAAGAGATTACAAGCCCTAAAAATGATTCCTGGCCAAAAAGTTGAACAGAACACTTAAAAATTCCTTGGTGGGGAAAAATCTAAGAAACGTATTGTCTTTTGTTTTTGTTGTTATATACCAAAGGAGTGTTTACATCCTGACAGTCCAGCAGCCCAGCAATTACTCTCACAAGAATCTATTACACATATACCAACTTGGAACTATGAACATTTTTTAAAGAGGTTTTTAAAAAGGTCTCAACCCTCTCCCTTCCAGAAAGATGGCTTTAAGAAATCTATGCTTATGTTAAATTGAACTATGGGCCAACTTTCATCCCCCCAAACAGCACCCTTCTTAATATTCTACTTATCCCAACAATAGAAGAGCCTGCTACTTAGTTATAAGATTTTCTACCCCCATCTCTGGTGATTCTACAGGAAGGTATGAGCAGTGTTCATGTTGCACCCCCATTTAACTTCAGGGGACCATTTACTAAGTTGAGCAGTAAACCATCCCATGTGATGATAAATGTAAACCCAGAGATATTCATCTTTGTTGGTCAATAGTATATGTTATCAAGATGGAAAATTTAAAAAACTCCATTCTTCCCATTCACTAACTACATCTAAGTACGAGGCACATGGCACACAGCAGGTGCTCCGTGTAATTCCCACAATAGCCCATGGCAGCTGTTTATGTGCCCCATTATAAAAAGCTTCCTGATATTCAGAGAAATTAAATTTTTACACAAGATCACACAGCTATTAATTGGGAGAGGTGGAACTCAAAATGCACTTTCCACTACTGAAATATCCCTGAGGATTAATTAATAAGCCATTAATCAATTGGTGGGGTGTAAATCTTGGAGGATAAAACATTGAACTCATATTTAAAATTTCTTCTGGTGTTTAGAACACTGTTTGGTCTTGTATTTCTTATATGAGGTGGTGGCATACTGCTTTTACATAAATCAGTAATTGAGATCATTTTAGCTTTTCTCAGTAAATCTAATGTAGCAATTGTAGGCATAGCATCTGTTTTGAGTTTTGCTTTAGGGATTACTTCAAAATCTAATTATGCCATCTACTTGGGGAAAAAATTACCAGAAAACACAGGGCCTGCCCATGAACCTGATACACCTGCTCTGACAGCTCCTCTCCACCTCTTTGTTCATGATCATTTGCCACTGACTTGGTGCGGTGTGATCTGTGAAGAATTGTGGACTAGAGGTGGTAGGAGCAGTAATAATGGTATTTTACTTTTGAACAGTGCTTTCCAAATTATATGAAACTCAGTTTTTTCACAAGTAACCTCCAAGGTGAACAAGACCATGCAACTCATAAGGTGAAAACTCCGACTGGAATTTTCATGGCAGAACATAACTTTTCTTGATGTATTGTTGGAGCCTGCATCAATAGTGCACCTTATAGAATCAATTTTATCTTCAGAGTGCCTTCAGACCCTCACAGTGCCTTGGGGTATTGACTAAGAAAAGCATCTCAGGCTCCCTTTCCTAGAACAGGATACTTAAGCAATGAGAAGACTTAAAAATAGCAGCAATGTATTGATCCCGTACTATTTATCAGGCACCAAAGCACTTTTATTTGTTCATTCATTCACTTATTCTTTCATTAATTATATATTGAGTCCCTTTCATCGTCAAAGGCTCTGCAGATAGAGAGGTGAACAGTCTCATTGGACACAAAAGCCCATGCAGGGCTGGCCTTTATTCTGCACATTACCATTTTCCCAAAGGGACAATGCTGTTGTGACCTCTAGAAAGGCTTCCTTTGCTGACATAGGGCATGTGAAAATGAAGCAAAAGCAGATATCCTGGTTAGAATTCTCTATGAGGCCACTTGGCCACTTATTGATTGACCTTGAGCTTAAGTGACCTTGAGCAAGGACCCTTACTGCTCTGTGCCTCAGTTTCCTCAACTACAAAATGAGAACAAGAACGGTGCCTACCTCACAGGCTGAAGGTGAGGATAAGTGTGTTTGAGTATGCAGAGAAGGTAGTGACTGGCAGTCAGACAGGCGCACGTTGTGTGATCCTTCATCATCACCATTGTAATCTTGTTAGTAGTAGACGTCTTACATGATGTTTTGAGTTTTCTTGCCAGAGCTCTTTGCCTTTCTTGACTCTCATTACATTCAGGGACACCTGAGGTGACCGAACCACAGAGTGCAAAGTGACTGACTCACCATGGGAGCGAGGAATTACAGACCAGATGGGGTAGAGATGCTGCGGTTCTCAGAAAGTATCTCTTCCCTGGTTTGTGAATCTCTTTGTCTCTTCCAAACCTCCTCTAATAAGGGTCCCCTTTAGAGCAGGAGGCAGCAGGAATTGAGGGGCCTGGTTACCAAGGAATTATCCCTACTCTACCACAAGGGGTGTCATGGAGTGAAGCCCAAAGAAGGTGCTGATATTGACTGAGGTCATGGAAAGGGAAGCAGCCTGAATGGAGAAGCAAATGTAGACTCCTCCCCCGCCTTGCCAGAATTCAGAGACTCAGCCTCTGCCATTGCACTCGGAGTAAAGCCCAGTCCTTGCTTGGTCCTCAAGGCCCATCAGACCTGGCTCCAGCTACCTTGCTGACCTCATGTCCCCCATGCCTTTCTTCTTTTCACTCAGCTGAGATGACCCTCTCCCTGCCTGTGCCAAGCATCCCTCTGAACTTGCCTTTGCTGCCCTCTGCCTCGAATGCTCTTCCTCCTGGCGGTGTCCACCTGACTTCCCTCCTCATGGATCATAGAGCCATTCCCTGACCACCAAATCTAAAATAGCACACTCCGCTGGCCCCTCTCCACCCGTCCCCTTGCCGTGTCACTCAGCACAATCACAGGGTGACATAGTGTATGTTCATGTATCAGCTCATTGCCTGTCTCCCCCCACTGCAATGCAAGCTTCCCGAGGGCAGGGGCTTTCTCTGTGTCCCTGGAGACTGGCATGTGGTGACTTGCAGGAAGTCTGTATTCACAAATGAATGATTGACTCCAATTCTCAGAACTCTAGAACATGCTGTTAGGCCTCCTTCTTTGAAAAGGATGGCCTCGATTTTCAGATTCAAAGCCAGTTTTCATAAGCATTCAGAGAGAGGTGTGCATGTCAGGGAGGTTTTCAGCTAAAATGCCCAGCAGGAAAAGGAGAGGTTGAGCTTACAACCTATTTCTTCAAAATATATTTAAACACCTCTCTCAGAGCAGGAATTTTAAATGGAGTTAAAGATTGTTTTTACTTACAACATTGACCTTCAGTTCCTATTTCTAGTTTAAAACTGTAGAGATAGGTAGAGATTAGATTAATTACCCAAGCTGAGTTCAATTTCTTTTTTGCTTAATAGACATCTTCCCCTAAAACAAACCCCTCTGTATTCTGCGATGTGTACCTACCTCAGACTGCTTATTAGTGTGTATTGTACAACTGGCAACAATTCTGATATTTAAAAACAAAAATTAAATAAAAAGGCCTATTCTTTATTGCCTGAATAAATCGGCAGATGTGAATTATTAGTGAGAGGGGCCAATGGTATATTTTATATTCTCACTTTATAAGAAAGCACTCCATTTGTAGTGCTCAATAAAATAAAGTTCTATATTTAAATAACTCTCCCCATATTGTTAATAGTTAACATTTATGTCATCTCAGAAGGCTTGAGATCTTTGAATGAAGGTTTCCTCATGACAACACTGCTTTGATGTGGTTAGAAAATAATATTCCCTTGCTGAGAAATTTTGGTTAGAAGGGTTCCAAATTTTATAACAAATTAGTGAAGGAGAGATCAAAGTTTGCGCATTTTTACTGCACCTAACCGCATAGTTCTTGAAGGTAGAACCAAGAAGCAATTGTACTAGCACAGTGGAAAGCAACTTGGTCTTTGAAGGCAGGAAGACCTAAGTTCACGATATCTCTTAGTTACGACTTTCCTCGTATATAGCCAGAAGAAAAAAATTTAGGTTAAAGGCTGCTAGGATGTCTTAGGGGTGGGACACAAGTATAAGAGGGACTTTAACAAATACAATCTATGTAACCCAATTCTTTGTACCCTCAATGAATCCCAAACAATAAAAAAAAAAATGCTGCTAGGATGTAGGTGATCAATAAACAGGCGCCATTGTTACCGCTGCCTTCATAGAGCATTAGGGAGGCATCCACATTTAAGAAGCACTATGGAACCCTCCCTGTGTGGTACATGGGGTTTCAGGAAGGAGAGCCATGCCTCCTGCCCTCAAGGAGTTCCAGGCGGGTGAAGGAGTGAAGGCAATAACTAAATACCTGGAGATTAGACGATGCCATGCCTGAGTAAGCCCAGTGCACTAGGGAAGCCTAAAGGAGGGTGGTGTGGAAGGATGAGGGAAGGCTTCCCCGAAGGAGGTTAATTCTTGAGTTCCTGTTTTATAGCTTAATTAGGTGTTTACCTGGTAACAGACACAGGGGTGGAGGAGGAGCCCCACCAAAGCAGAAATGCCAGGAGAGCGGCAAATGCTAGGAGGTAAAGCCATGGGTGGACATGGGTTATAGAGAAGCCAGGGTCACATTATGAAGCGGCTGGACATTATACATAAATCCAGTGAGACTGGGCCGTAGGAAGCATCTTCAGGAGAGGAATGGCCTAGCCGTCTGCTCTGACTGAAGGTCCCGTCTGGTTGTGACGTAAACTGTGGCTGCACAAAGGCCAACGTCCCGAGAGGGGAGCAGGGAGGAGGTGGGGGCAGCTCCCAGTGGGCAGTGAGAGGGTCAGCAAGACTCAGTTGCAGATTCCCGGGATCCTTAGAGTGTGTTGATTGCCTTCTAGTTATTTTTCTGTCTTTTCCTTTTAAAGAAGAAAGAAATCAAAATACAAAAAAAGTCATCTTGAAGATGTGATTAGGTTGCCATTCAACGAGGTTAAGGTTTTTGGGGGGAGGGACATATCTTTTGGCCCAATACCTAAAATATTCCTGAAGCACGTTCAGTTCAGCAACCTTATTTTGATTGTTTTCTAGGGCCAGAGTCTGAAATCAGTAATCCCTGCCCTGGGAAATCACTTTATCTGTGGGCAAGGGAAACATCACAGACAGATATCCTTTACCTATTCTACCCTGATGCCTCCTCAGATTGCTAATAACTAGGAAATAGAATACAATGATGTCCAAGGCCAGACCTAGAATATTCAGGGCACCTCCTGAGAGCAAATACACAGGCCCACACTTAGGAAAAAAAAATCTCAATATGGTTATGAAAATGTTTTCATAGGGGCTAAAATTCCCCATATTGACCATATACAAAGCAAGGAGAAAGAAAAGTTTAATGCTGTGTCCTTGTACTTAACCATTGCCATCATGCCACTGGCCCTGCCTCAGGACAGTGCTGTGCATTTGGTGGGTGCTGAATAAAGGTTGGATGAGGGCAGCAGGATGGAGAAAGAGCGGAGAATAGATGAGCTCCTCGATCTGAAAGGACAGGGTCCGAAGTTGCACGTACCACTTCCTCTCAGATCCAACTGGATGGAATGTTGGCATGTGGATTCATCTGGATACAAGATGGGCTGAGAATATCACCTTTTTCCTGAATGGCCCCAAGCCCAGCTAAGAGTCAGGATTCCATTATACATAGAAGAGGAAGGTGGATATTGGGAGTCACGTAGCAATCTCTAGTGCAGGGTGCAGGTGACAAACGCACCCTTTAAATAAATGACTGGAGAACACAAGTCTGAGGATTCGTGTATGCTAAAGAGCAATCCAGAGAGAACTAATGAGTCCTCAAAACACACAGTCTCAGGAGAGGTTTGTTAAGATTTCATGAAATGGGTAAGCTTTTATCAGAGTTTTAAAAGGTGTGGCAGGCACAAGGTACTTCTTTCTAGTTCATCTGAGGACACGAGAACGTATCTGGCTGCCTCTGCAGTCCTGCACCATGCTGTGGCACTCCCTTTCTTCCGTGCTGACGGGGCACCCCCTACACTTACCTTGCTCTTTGTACTGCTCCCCTCTACTTGGGCAGTTCTGTTTGTCTGTGGAAATGTCTTTATTAGCAGATGACAAGACCATTTCTGATCTGATCCAAGTATCATTCAGATCCTTTATAGCCATTACATAGGGCACGAATTATGTAGAATAAGCCAGTCAGTTTCTGCCCATGTTGGAGTTAAGACATCTTCAGCCTTCCTCCACCCTTCAGAGATGCACCGAAGCCAGGACCGAGCCCGGGATGGTGGGAGCCAGAAGGTGGGCTGAACCAGGAGGTGGAGCACTAGTGAGTCTTCACGCCACTTACTTTGAGCAAGTAATTCATTCTGGAGTAGTCCGTTGGGATGAAGGGTCTCTAGAGGAGTCTCCAGGGGCAACATGGAGACAAGAGTGGGTTTTAGAGCTAGACCAGCCAGTGGGAGAACCCTAGCCCTAATGGTTACAGAGTTTTGCAGACTTGGGACACTTTCTTTATTTCTGAGTCATAGTTTCTGGTGTGAAGTAGGTGCAATAATGCTACTCTTGGTGTGTTGTAACTGGAATAAGAATGTACATAAAGGATACAGGTACTCAAAAAATGGCTATTAGTTTTCTTGCCTCTTTCCTCTCTAGACTTTGATGATGAAAATACCTTAAATTCCACTGAGTATATTAATGAGATCTATCTTTGTTAAAGACACAGCAGTGATGCTATATTGAAGATTACTTACTCATTCCATTTCTAGAATTATGTTATTTTT